>ML435694.1:3006-15445 GCA_005239525.1 Nicotiana knightiana
CCTGGACCATGGCAGGCGATAATACAGGGACAACTGGCGGAATTCCAATTTAATTGCCAGAAAATGCCAGAAAATGTAACTTGATCATTTCGATGCCTTGGTTAATGTTCCTTGGGTAGTATTTGCGGTCCCAGACAAATATCATGCGATCCGGTACCGGCTCCGTACCAAGGCGTCTCGCTTGGACCATGGCAGGCGATAATACAGACACGACTAGCGGAATTCTACTTTAATTTCCATAAAATGCCAAAAATGTAACTTGATCATTTCTAAGCAATGGTTATGGTTACTTGGGTCATATTTGATGTCCTAGAGAAATAGCATGTGATCGGGTACCGGCTCCGTACCAAGGCGTTCGGCCTGGACCATGGCAGACGATAATACACGCACGACTAGCGAAATTCCAGTTTCATTGTCATAAAATGCCAAGAATTGTAACTTGATCATTTCAAAGCGTTGGTTATGGTTCCTAAGGTCGTATTTGATGTCCCGGACAAACAACATGTAATCTGGTACCGGCTCCAGACTAAGGCGTCCGTCCTGGACTATGGCAAGCGATAATATAGTCACGACTAGCGGAATTCCAGTTTCATTGTCATAAAATGCCAAAAAATATAACTTGATCATTTTGAAGCGTTGGTTATGGTTCCTAAGGTCGTATTTGATGTCCCGAAAAAATATCATGCGATCCGGTACCGGCTCCGTATCAAGGCATCCGGCCTGGACCTTGGCAGGCGATAATACAGGCACGACTGGCGGAATTCAAATTTAATTGCCATAAAATGCCAAAAAATGTAACTTGATCATTTCGAAGCCTTGGTTATGGTTCCTTGGGTCGTATTTGCAGTCCCGAACAAATATCATGCGATCCGGTATTGGCTCTGTACCAAGGCGTGCGGCTTCGACCATTGCAGGCGATAGTACAAGCACGACTAGCGGAATTCTAGTTTAATTTCCATAAAATGCCAAAAATGTAATTTGATCATTTCTAAGCGTTCGTTATGCTTCCTTGGGTCATATTTGATGTCCCGGACAAATATCATGCGATCCGGTACCGGCTTCGTACCAAGGCGTCCAGCCTGGACCATGGTAGGCGATAATACATTCACGACTAGCGGAATTCCAGTTTAATTTCCATAAAATGCCAAAAAATGTAACTTGATAATTTTGAAGCATTGGTTGTGGTTCCATGGGTCGTATTTGATGTCCCGAAAAAATATCATGCAATCCGGTACCGGCTCTGTACCAAGGCATCTGGCGTGGACCATGGCAGGCGATAATACAGGCACGACCGGCAGAATTCTTGTTTAATTTCCATAAAATGCCAAAAAATGTAATTTGATCATTTCTAAGCGTTCTTTATGGTTCCTTGGGTCGTATTTGATGTCGCGGAGAAATATCATATGATCGGGTACCGGCTCCGTACCAAGGCGTCCGGCCTGGACCATGGCCGGCGATAATAATGAACGATTGTTGGAATTCCAGTTTAATTGCCATAAAATGCCAAAATATGTAACTTGATCATTTCGAAGCGGTTGTTATGGTTCCATGGGTCGTATTTGATGTCCCGTACAAATATGATGCAATATGGTACCGGCTCCGTACCAAGGCGTTTGGTCTGGACCATGGTAGGCGATAATATAGGCACGACTGGCCGAATTCGAGTTTCATTGTCATAAGATTCCGAAAAATGTAACTTGATTATTTTGAAGCGTTGGTTATGGTTCCTAAGGTCCTATTTGATGTCCCGTACAAATATTATGCGATCCGGTATCGGCTATGTACCTAGGCGTCCTGCCTGGACCATGGCAGGCGATAATACAGACACGACTGGCGGAGTCCCAGTTTAATTACCATAAAATACCAAAAAATGTAACTTGATCATTTCGATGCGTTGGTTATGGTTCCTTGGGTCATATTTGATGTCCCGGACTAATATCATGTGATCCGGTACCGGCTTCGTATCAAGGCGTCCAGCCTGGACCATGGCAGGCGATAATACATACACGACTAACGGAATTCCAGTTTAATTTCCATAAAATGCCAAAATATGTAACTTGATCATTTTAAAGCATTGGTTATGGTTCCATGGGTCGTATTTGATGTCCCAAAAAAATATCATGCAATCCGGTACCGGCTCCGTACCAAGGCGCCGGCCTAGACCATGGAAGGCGATAATACAGGCACGACTGGCAGAATTCTAGTTTAATTTCCATAAAATGCCAAAAAATGTAATTTGATCATTCTAAGCGTTAGTTATGGTTCCTTGGGTCATATTTGATGTCCCGGAGAAATATCATGTGATTGGGTACCGGCTCCGTACCAAGGCGTCCGGCTTGGACCATGGCAGGCGATAATAGATGCACGATTGTTGGAATTCCAGTTTAATTGCCATAAAATGCCAAAATATGTAACTTGATAATTTCGAAGCGGTTGTTATGGTTCCTTGGGCCGTATTTGATGTCCCGGACGAATATCATGTGATCCGGTACCGGCTCCGTACCAAGGCGTCCGTCCTGAACCATGGCAGACAATAATATAGGCACGACTGGCGGAATTCCAGTTTAATTGCTATAGAATTCCAAAAAAATGTAACTTGATCATTTCGTAGCGTTGGTTGTGGTTCCTTGGGTCATATTTTCTGTCCCAGACAAATATCATGCGATCCGGTACCGGCTCCGTATCAAGCCAACCGGCCTGGACCATGGCAGGCGATAATACAGGCACGACTGGCGGAATACCAGTTTAATTTCCACAAAATGCTAAAAAATGTAACTTGATAATTTTGAAGCGTTGGTTATGGTTCCTTGGGTCGTATTTGATGTCCCAGAGAAATATCATGCAATTGGGTACTAGCTCAGTACCAAGGCGTCCGGCCTGGACCATGGCACACGATAATACAGGCACGACTAGCGAAATTGCAGTTTAATTGCCAAAAAATGTAACTTGATAATTCCGAAGCATTGGTTATGGTTCCATGGGTCTATTTGATGTCCCCGACAAATATCATGCAATCTGGTACCGGTTCTGTACCAAGGCGTTTGGTCTGGACCATGGCAGGCGATAATATATGCACGACTGGCCTAATTCGAGTTTCATTGTCATAAGATACCAAAAAATGTAACTTGATCATTTCGAAGCGTTGGTTATGGTTCCTAAGGTCGTATTTGATGTCCCGTACAAATATCATACGATCCGATATCGGCTCCGTACCTAGGCGTCCGGCCTGGACCATGGCAGGCGATAATACATACACGACTGGCAGAATCCCAGTTTAATTGCCATAAAATGTAACTTGATCATTTCGATGCATTGGTTATGGTTCCTTGGGTCATATTTGATGTCCCAGACAAATATCATGCGATCCGGTACCGGCTGCGTACCAAGGTTTCCGTCCTGAACCATGGCAGGCGATAATACATGCTCGACTAGCGAAATTCCAGTTTCATTGCCATAAAATGCCAAAAAATGTAACTTGAATATTTTGAAGGCGTTGGTTATGGTTCCTTGGGTCGTATTTGATGTCCCGGACAAATATCATGTTATCCTAAACCGGCTCCGTACCAAGGCTTCTGGCATGGACCATGGCAGGCGATAATACAGGCACGATTGGCGGAATTCCAGTTTCATTGTCATAAAATGCCAAAAATTGTAACTTGATCATTTCAAAGCGGTGGTTATGGTTCCTAAGATCGTATTTGATATCCCGGACAAATATCATGCGATCTGGTACCGGCTCCATACCAACGCATCCGACCTGGACCATGGTAGGCGATAATACAGGCACGACTGGCGCAATTCCAATCATTTCGAAGCCTTGGCTATGGTTCCTTAGGTTGTATTTTCTTTCCCGAATAAATATCATGTGATCCGGGATCGGCTCCGTACGAAGGCGTGCGGCTTGGACCATGGCAGGCGATAATAGAGGCACGACTAGCTGAATTCTATTTAATTGCCATAAAATGCCAAAAAATGTAACTTGATCATTTTGAAGCATTGGTTGTGGTTCCTTGAGTTGTATTTGATGTCCCGTAAAAATATCATGCAATTCGGTAACGGCTCCGTACCAATGCGTCCGGCCTGGACCATGGCAGGCCATAATACAGGCACGACTGGCGGAATTCTAGTTTAATTTCAAAAAAATTGCCAAAAAAGTAACTTTATCATTTCTAAGCGTTGGTTATGGTTCCTTGGGTCGTAGTTGATGTCCCGGAGAAATATCATATGATTGGGTAACGGCTCCGTACCAAGGCGTCCGACCTGGACCATGGCAGGAAATAATACATGCACGATTGGTGAAATTCCAGTTTAATCTCCATAAAATTCCACATAAATTAACTTGATCATTTCAAAGCGTTGGTTATGGTTCCTTGGGTCGTATTTGATGTCCTGTAAAAATGTCAAGCAATCCGGTACCGGCTCCGTACCAATGCGTCCGGCCTGGACCATGGCAGGCGATAATACAGGCACGACTAACAGAATTCTAGTTTAATTTCAAAAAAATTGCCAAAAAATGTAACTTGATCATTTCGAAGTGCTGGTTATGGTTCCTTGGGTAGTATTTGATGTCCCAAACAAATATCATGTGATCCAGTACCTTCTCCGTACCAAGGCGTCTGGCCTGGACCATTGCAGGCAATAATACAGGCACGACTGGCGAAATTCCAGTTTAATTGCCATAAAATGTCAAAAAATGAAACTTGATTATTTTGAAGCATTGGTTATGGTTCCTTGGGTCGTATTTGATGTCCCAAAAAATATAATGTGATCCGGTACCGGCTCCGTACCAAGGCGTCCGGCCTGAACCATGGCAGACAATAATATAGGCACGACTGGCGGAATTCCAGTTTAATTGCCATAGAATGCCAAAAAATGTAACTTGATCATTTCGAACCATTCGTTATGGTTCCTTGGGTCATATTTTCTGTCCCGTACAAATATCATGAGATCGGGTACCGGCACCGTACCAAGCCGTCCGGCCTGAACCATGGCAGGCGATAATACTGGCACGACTGGTAGAAGTCCAGTTTAATTGCCACAAAATGTTAAAAAATGTAACTTGATCATTTCGAAGCGTTGGTCATGGTTCCTTGGGTCGTGTTTGATGTCCCGGAGGAATATAATGCGATCGGGTACCGGCTCATTACCAAGGCGTCTAGCCTAGACCATGGCAGGCGATAATACAGGCACGACTGGCGGAATTCCAGTTTAATTGCCATAAAATGCCAAAAAATGTAACTTAATCATTTCGAAGCGTTGTTTATCGTTCCTTGGGTCGTATTTGATGTCTTGGACAAATATCATGTTATCTGGTACCGGCTCCGTACCAATGCGTCTAGCCTGGACTATGGCAGGCGATAATACATGCACGGCTGGAGGAATTCCAATTTAATTTCCATAAAATGCCAAAAAATGTGACTTGATCATTTCGAAGCGTTGGTTATGGTTCCTTAGGTCGTATTTGCTATCCCGGACATATATCATGCGATTCAGAACCGGCTCCGTACCAAGGGGTCGACCTGGACTATGGCAGGCGATAATACAGGCACGACTGGCGGAATTCCATTTTAATTGCCATAGAATGCCAAAAAATGTAACTTGATCATTTCGAAGTGTTGATTATGGTTCCTTGGGTCATATGTGATGTATCGGACAAATATTATGCGATCCGATACCGGCTCCGTACCAAGACGTCCAACCTCGACCATGGCAGGCGATAATACAGACACGACTGCGGAATTTCAGTTAAATTACTATAAAATGCCAAAAAATGTAACTTGATCATTTCGAAGCGTTGGTTATGGTTCCTTGGGTCGTATTTGATGTCCTGGANAAAAATATCATGCGACCCGGTACCGGCTCCGTATCAAGGCGTCCTGGCTAGACCATGGCACGCGATAATATAGGCACGACTGGTGAAATTCCAGTTTAATTGCCGTAAAATGCCAAAAAATGTAACTTGATCATTTCGAAGTGTTGGTTGTTGTTACTTGGGTCGTATTTGATGTCCCATACAAATATCATGCGATCCGGTACTGGATCCATACCAAGACGCCAGCGTGGAACATGCCAGGCGATAATACAGGCACGACGATGTCATTTCGGTTTAATTACTATAAAATGCCAAAAAATGAAACTTGATCATTTTGAAGTGTTGGTTATGGTTCCTTGGGTCGTATTTGATGTCCCGGACAAATATATTGCGATCCTATACCAGCACTGTACCAAGCCGTCTGGCCTGGACCATGGCAGGCGATAATACAGGCACGACTAGCAGAATTACAGTTTAATTGCCACAAAATGCTAAAGAAATGTAACTTGATCAGTTCGAAGTGTTGGTTATGGTTCCTTCAAAATGTAACTTGGTTCCTTGATCAGGCGATAATACATGCACGATTGGCGGAATTCCTGTTTAATGTCCATCAAATGCCAAAAAATGTAACTTGATCAATTCGAAGCATGGGTTATGGTTCCTTCGGTCGTATTTGATGTCCCGGAAAAGTATCATGCTATCTGGTACCGACTCCGTACCAAGGCGTCCGGCCTGGACTATGGCAGGCGATAATACAGGCACGAGTAGCAAAATTCCAGTTTCATTGTCATAAAATGCCGAAAAATATAACTTAATCATTTTGAAGTGTTGGTTATGGTTCCTAAGGTCATATTTGATGTCCCGGACAAATATCATGCGATCCGGTACCGGCTCCGTACCAAGGTATCCGACCTGGACTATGGTAGGCGATAATACAGGCACGACTGGCAGAATTCCAATTTAATTACCATAAAATGCCAAAAAATGTAACTTGATCATTTCGAAGCCTTGGTTATGGTTCCTTGGGTCGTATATGCTGTCCGGGACAATTGTCATGCGATCCGGTACCGGCTCCGTACCAAGGTCTCTGGCCTGGACCATGGCAGCTGATCACACAGGCATGACTGGCGGAATTCTAATTTAATTTCCATAAAATACCAAAAAATGTAACTTGATCATTTAGAAGCATTGGTTGTTGTTCCTTGGGTCCTATTTGACGTCCCGTACAAATATCATGTGATCCGGTACCGCCTCTATACCAAGGAGTCCGGCCTGGACCATGGCAGGCGATAATACAGGCACGACTAGCGGAATTCCAGTTCAATTGCCATAAAATTCCAAAACATGTAACTTGATCATTTTGAAGCACTGGTTACTGTTCCTTGGATCGTATTTGATGTCTCGGACAAATATCATGCGATTCGGAATCGGTTCCATAACAAGACGTCCAGCATGTACCATGGCAGGCGATAATTCAGTCACGACTGACGGAATTTCGGTTTAATTACTATAAAATGCCACAAAATGAAACTTAATTATTTCGAAGCGTTGGTTATGGTTCCTTGGGTCGTATTTGATGTCCTGTAAAAATATCATGCCATCCGATACCGGCTCCGTACCAATGCGTCCGGCCTGGAACATGGCAGGCGATAATACATGCACGACTGGCGGAATTCTAGTTTAATTTCCATAAAATGCCAAAAAGTTTAACTTGATCATTTCGAAGCGTTGGTTATGGTTCCTTGGGTCGTATTTGATTCCCGTACAAATATCATGCAATCCAATACCGGCTCCGTAGCAAGGCGTCCTGTATTATCGCCTGCCAAAAATGTAACTTGAATGTCCCGAAAAAATATCATGTGATCTAGTACCGGCTCCGTACCAAGGCATCCGGCCTGGACCATGGCAGACAATAATATAGGCACGAATGGCGGAATTCCAGTTTAATTATCATAGAATGCCAAAAAATGTAACTTGATCATTTCAAAGCGTTCGTTATGGTTCCTTGGGTCGTATTTGCTGTCCTGGACAAATATCATGTGATCCGGTACCGGCACCATACCAAGCTGTCCGGCTTAGACCATGGTAGGCGATAATACAGGCACGACTAGAAGAATTCCAGTTTAATTGCCACAAAATGCTAAAAAATGTCATTTGATCATTTCGAAGTGTTGGTTATGGTTCCTTGGGTCGTATTTGATGTACTAGACAAATATCATGCGATCCGGTACCGGCTCCGTACCAAGGCGTCCGGCTTGAACCATGACAGACAATAATATAGGCACGACCGGCGGAGTTCCAGTTTAATTGCCATAAAATGCCAAAAATTGTAAATTGATCATTTCGAAGCATTGGTTGTGGTTCCTTGGGTCGTATTTGATGTCCTGAAAAAATATCATGTGATCCGGTACCGGCTCCGTATCATGGAGTCCGGCCTGGACCATGGCATGCGATAATATAGGCACGAATGGTGGAATTCAAGTTTAATTGCCATAAAATGCCAAAAAATGTAAATTGATCATTTCGAAGCGTTGGTTATGGTTCTTAAGGTCGTATTTGATGTCCCGGACAAATATCATGCGATCCGGTACCGGCTCCGTACCAAGGTATCCGGCCTGGACCATGGCAGGCGATAATACAGGCACGACTGACGGAATTCCAATTTAATTGCCATAAAATAATAAAAAATGTAACTTGATCAGTTCGAAGAGTTAGTTTTTTTTCCTTGGGTCCTATTTGATGTCCCGTACAAATATCATGTGATCCGGTACCGGCTCCGTACCAAGGCGTCCGACCTCGACTATGGCAGGCGATAATACAGGCACGAGTGGCAGAATTCCATTTTAATTTCCATAGAATGCCAAAAAATGTAACTTGATCATTTCGAAGTGTGGGTTATGGTTCCTTGGGTTGTATTTGATGTCTCGAACAAATATCATGCAATCCACTACCGGCTCCGTACCAAGACGTCCATCCTGGACCATGGCAGGCGATAATACAGGCACAACTGGTGGAATTCCAGCTTAATTACCATAAAGATCCAAATTTGATTTCTCGGACAAATATCATGCGATCCGGTACCGGCTCCGTACCAAGGTATCCGGCCTGGACCATGGCAGGCGATAATACAGGCACAACTGGTGGAATTCCAGCTTAATTGCCATAAAGATCCAAATTTGATTTCTCGGACAAATATCATGCGATCCGGTACCGGCTCCGTACCAAGGTATCCGGCCTGGACCATGGCAGGCGATAATACAGGCGCAACTGTCCGGGACAAATATCATGTGATCCGGTACCGGCTCCGTACCAAGTTGTCCGGCCTGGAGCATGGCAGGCGATAATACAGGCATGACTGGCGGAATTCCAATTTAATTGCCATAAAATGCCAAAAAATGTAACTTGATCATTTCGAAGACTTGGTTATGGTTCATTGGGTCGTAATTGCTGTCCGGGACAAATATCATGTGATCCGGTACCGGCTCCGTACCAAGGTGTCCGGCCTGGACCATGGCAGGCGATAATACAGGCATGACTGGTGGAATTCCAATTTAATTTCCATAAAATGTCAAAAAATGTATCTTGATCATTTCGAAGTGTTGGTTTTTGTTCCTTGGGTCTTATTTTTTATGTCCCGTACAAATATCATGTGATCCGGTATCGGCTTTGTACCAAGGAGTCCGGCCTGGACCATGGCAGGCGATAATACAGGCACGACTGGCGGATTTCCAGTTTTATTGCCATAAAATGACAAAAAAATGTAGCTTAATCATTTCGAAGCACTTGTGATGGTTCCTTGGGTCGTATTTGATGTCTCGGACAAATATTATGCGATCCGGTACCGGAACCGTACCAAAGTATCTGGCCTGGACCATGGCAGGCGATAATAGAGGCACGCCTCGCGGAATTCCATTTTAATTGCCATAAAATGACAAAAAATGTAAGTTGATCATTTTGAAGCCTTGGTTATGGTTCCTTGAGTCGTATTTGCTGTCCGGGAAAAATATCCTTGGGTCCTATTTGAGGTCCCGGACAAATATCATGTGATCCGGTACCGGCTCCCTACCAAGGAGTCCGGCCTGGACCATGGTAGGCGATAATACAGGGATGACTAGCGGAATTCCAATTTAATTTCCATAAAATGCCAAAAAATGTAACTTGATCATTTCGAAGCGTTGGTTTTTGTTCCTTAGGTCCTATTTGATGTCCCGTACAAATATCATGTTATCCTGTATCGGCTCCGCACCAAGGAGTCCAACTTGGACCATGGCAGGAGATAATACAGGCACGACTGACGGAATTTCGGTTTAATTACTATAATATGCCAAAAAATGAAACTTAATCATTTCGAAGCGTTGGTTATGGTTCCTTGGGTCATATTTGATTGCCCGAAAAAATACCATGAGATCCGGTACCGTCTCCGTACCAAGGCGTCTGGCATTAATCATGGTAGGCAATAATACAGGCACGACTAACAGAATTCCAGTTTAATTACCATAAAATGCCAAAAATTGTAATTTGATCATTTCGAACCGTTGGTTATGGTTCCTTGGGTCGTATTTGCTGTCCCGGACATATATCATGCGATCCGGTACCCGATCCGTACCAAGGCGTGCGACCTGGACCATGGCAGGCGATAATACAGGCACGACTGGCGGAATTCCAGTTTAATTGCCATAAATTGCCAAAAAATGTAACTTGATAATTTCGAAATATTGCTTATGGTTCCTTGGGTCGTATTTGATGTCTCGGACAAATATCATGCGATCCGGTACAGGCTCCGTACCAAGACGTCCAGCCTGGACCATGGCAGGTAATAATACAGGCACGACTGGCGGAGGTTCGATTTAATTACTATAAAATGCCAAAAAATTGATCATTTTGAAGCATTGGTTATGGTTCCTTGGGTCGTATTTGATGTCCCGTAAAAATATTATGTGATCCGGTACCGGCTCGGTACCAAGGCGTCTGTCCTGGACCATGGCAGGCGATAATACAGGCACGACTGGCAGAATTCCAGTTTAATTGCCATACAATGCCAAAAAAATTAACTTGATCATTTCGAAGCGTTAGTTATGGCTCCTTGGGTCGTATTTGATGTCCCGTAAAAATATTATGTGATCCGGTACCGGCGCGGTACCAAGGCGTCTGTCCTGGACCATGGCAGGCGATAATACAGGCACGACTGGCAGAATTCCAGTTTAATTGCCATAAAATGCCAAAAAAATTAACTTGATCATTTCGAAGCGTTAGTTATGGCTCCTTGGGTCGTATTTGATGTCCCGGACAAGTATCATTCTATCTGGTACCAGCTCCATACCAAGGTGTCCGACTTGGACTATGGCAGGCGATAATACAAGCACGACTAGCGAAACTCCAGTTTCAATGTCATAAAATGCCGAAAAATGTAACTTGATCATTTCGAAGCATTGGTTATGGTTCCTAAGGTCGTATTTGATGTCCCAGACAAATATCATGCAATCCGGTACCGGCTCCATACCAAGGTATCCGGCCTGGACCATGGCAGGCGATTATACAGGCACGACTGGCAGAATTCCAATTTAATTGCCATAAAATGCCAACAAATGTAAATTGATCATTTCGAAGCCTTTGTTATGGTTCCTCGGGTCGTATTTTCTATCCGGGACAAATATCATGCGATCCAATACCGGCTCCATACCAAGGTGTCCGGCCTAGACCATGGCAGGCGATAATACAGGCATGACTGCCGGAATTCCAATTTAATTTCCATAAAATGCCAAAAAATATAAATTGATCATTTCGAGCGTTGGTTTTTGTTCCTTGGGTCCTATTTGATGTCCTGTACAAATATCATGTGATCCAGTACCGGCTCTGTACTAAGGAGTCCGGCCTGGACCACGGCAGGCGATAATACAGGCTCGGCTGGCGGAATTCTAGTTTAATTGCCATAAAATTCCAAAATATTTAACTTGATCATTTCGAAGCACTGGTTATGGTTCCTTGGGTCATATTTGATGTCTCGGACAAATATCATGCGATTCGGTACCAGCTCCATACCAAGACGTCCAGCCTGGACCATGGCAGGCAATAATACAGGCACGACTAGCGAAATTTTTGTTTAATTACTATAAAATGCGAAAAAATGAAACTTAATCATTTCGAAGCGCTGGTTATGGTTCCTTGGGTCGTATTTGATGTACCGGAAAAATATCATGAGATCCGGTACTGGTTCTATACCAAGGCGTCTGGCCTGGACCATGGAAGGCGATAATACAGGCATGACTGGCGGAATTCCAGTTTAATTGCCATAAAATGCAAAACAATGTAACTTGATCATTTCGAATCGTTGGTTATGGTTTCTTGGGTCGTATTTGATGTCCCGGAAAAATATCATGCATTCCGGTACCGGCTCCATACCAAGGCGTCCGACCTGGACCATGGCAGGAGATAATACAGGCACGATTGGTAGAATTCCAGTTTAATTGCCATAAAATGCCAAAAAATGTAACTTGATCATTTCGAAGCGTGTGTTATGGTTCCTTGGGTCGTATTTAATGTCCCGGACAAATATGATACTATCCTATTGATCACGCTCAACTATGTCTTATAGAAAGACTAAACGGGCGCTGCAAATATATTCTGGGG
>ML435698.1:0-13648 GCA_005239525.1 Nicotiana knightiana
AAGTAGATACATACTAAATAGGCACAGCTAATTGATGGCCATTCAATTAACTACAATAAAAACTTAGTTGAACAAATAGAGAATAATCAGTCAAAATATATTAATATCAAACGAAGTTCATCCCCAACGGGTTCTACCTAAACCCTAGATTAAAACTTAGCTACTCATGTTTAAACTAAACAAAACTACAAGAAATTGCATAATNTTTCTCTTCTTCTCTATTGTTGATCCACGTGGATTCTTCTTTATTTGTGTTTTAGGAGTCTATTTATAGGTTTAGGGTGAACCCTAACCATGTAGGAGACTTCTATTTCACTTGGGAAACACTTAAACTCGTCAAACTCGGACTTGGGCGACACTGGAGACCCCTGGCGTTTGGGCTCTAACGCCCCCCTAACGCCAGGGGGGGCCCTGGCGTTTGGGCTCTAACGCCCCCCTAACGCCAGGGGGGACCTGGCTTTATGGGGTAAACACCCCCCTAACGCCAGGGGGGCCTGGCTTTAGGGGGCAAACGCCCGGCTATCGCCCGGGCGTCTCCTTTTGCGTATTTTTGACGTATTTGCATCCCTTTAGCTCCGTTTCCATTTCCAATTCACCTACACATAAAATAAACTCCATTAAGCACATAACAAGTGTAATTTTATCATTAATGCTCATAAAATGTAAGGTATATCACATGCTAAAACATGCAATTTAGTCTCGCATCAGCTCACCAGGTCCTCGACTCATATAACCAGAGCTCTCAGAATGAGCCTCATGTTGAGAATGAAAAGTTCACAAGGACAGTGGAGCAAGATGAGATATCTAAGAAGGTGAAAATCTTAGAGCAGTCTTTAAGAAACATGCAAGGGATAGGGAGCTAGGTGAGCGTGTCTTACAAAGACTTGTGCTTGTTTCCTGACATCCAATTTCCTACTGGGTTTAAGATGCCAAAGTTTGATTTTTTTGACGGACGTGGCGATATCGTGTCCCATTTGAGAGATTATTGCAGTAAGGTGAGAGGAGCCGATAGGAAAGATGAATTAATGATGACATATTTTAGTCAAAGCCTGAGTAGGGCGGCGTTGGAGTGGTACACCCTCCAAGACACTAGCAGATGGTACACATGGGATGGCTTAGCTCAGGCCTTTGCTCGGCATTTTCAGCACAACGTAGACATTGTACCAGATTGCCTATCCTTGACCAAGATAGAGAAAAATACCGGTGAGAGCTTTACGGAATATGGGCTCAGATGGAGAGAGTAGAATGCACGGGTAAACCCTCCAATGGAAGAAGACGAGATGGCCGAGTACTTTCTTCAAGATCAAGAGCTTACTTACTTTGGCCATTTTATCTCGGCTGTGGGTAAGCCTTTTAATGATGTGGTAAAAATGAGAGAAATGGTAGAAGGTGCTGAAGTCGAGCAATATCATGAGCTATTCTGCTTTAAAATGCACAACACATGCAATTCAGAATGACACAGGAAGCTTGCTAGGTCAGAAGGAACATGATGATGTTGCCATGATTGTCTTTGGATAACGACATGGCACAACGGGTTCGCCTCACCAATATACTCATCCTCAACCCCAAACCCAACCTATCCTCGAGCTCCATATAATCCACTTCAATATTATCCTCCAAGTAACATCCGATCATTTGTCCAACCACTGGGTCACTCTTTATGGCAAGCGCCAGCACCGCATAATTAACTTTTTCCTTCACAACATTTTCAAAGATCCAGCAACCCTAGAAAACTGGGGCATGGAGGGGAACAAAGGCAAAGAAATAGTTTCACACCAATCGGAGAATCCTACACAAACTTGTTTGAAAAGTTAAAACATTCTGGCCTGATTGAGCCGCTCCTTGGCTATACTCCGAACCCATATACAAAAGGTTTTGATCCTACTGTACGGTGCATGTACCACTTTAATGTCCAAGGGCATAGCATTGAGAATTGTCGTACTTTGAAAAGGGAAATAGAAAGAATGATTCAAGAAGGGATAATTGAGATCTAGGACAGTGACACCTAGAATATTGCCTAGAATCCTTTACCTGCACATGATGATGCACACTTTGTGGGGATGATGCGTGGTGACAGGGAGTGGGAGAGTCCTCTCGGGAACTTGCTGACTGAAGTTAATGATATTGAAATTGGATAAGGCTCTGTTGATTCTGATGAGAAACTTTGTGGCTAAATGTCAAGCTTAGAAGTTTAAAAGTCATTTCCTCCTCACTAGGAAGGAGTATTGGTAGCTTTTGTTCGGAGGTTTCGTTGAATACTCTGTTCGAAACTTATCCACTGCTCGATTTTGTTTGACTCGATTTCTGTAATTGCTGAGGTTCATAACGCTGTTTCTGCTCTTCAACAATGAGATTTTTTTGTGTATTCCTTTTAATTCCTCTTTGTTTTCTACTAGTACAAAATGATCTATCATATTTATTTGATATGTTGTAGTTGTAATCTATAGAAGGCAGTAGTTGAAAAAAAAATCCTCCAGAAAGATATTGTCAAACTTAAGATGAATGGTTGAGGATATTACTAGAATTACAGTTGTCATGCATGCTCGGATTTTGTTTCTTGTAATGCAATTCTTTATGCTTAATTTGTCTACCAAGTTTTAAAATTTCTCCTTTGAGTCGCTTAGAATTATTTTTAACCAAGAACTGATGCTTCTGCAAAAATGGGTGTGGATTGAGTTCTCTATTGGCTTTTGTTGCTAAATCATGTAGACTCTTTAAGTATAAAAATGATATAGTTGTCTCAGTCAAGTTTCAAGTCTTGTTTTTGAAATGTTTGAAAAATGGGGTAATAAACTCACACTGCCTCTCCAGTCAAAATCTCTCACAACTCACTAAGTCTTTACAAATAATCTCGAATTTAGGAAAGAATAACTTATAAACATCGTAGCTTGCTTCATCCACGATTAAATATCGTGACTATGGGTACGGTTTTCGTAGCATGGTCACGATACAAAAATTTCAATTGGGGTGTGCATTTCATGTGACCCAACCATAACTTCAAATAATAATTAAAACAAACACATTAAAATCGTGGGTGCGGTTCCCGTGACGCGATTCGCTATGTGTACAAAAACAAACGAGTGTGCGGCTTCGCGACTTGTTCAGACAAATTCCATAAAAACTAAAAGCGGTTTAAAAACTAAAAATGCACAATAGGTTTAAAACATGTAATAAATTAGATAATTAGGCCAATTATTAATAGTTGAGTGACTGTGCAAAAACCACAGAACTCGGGAGTGCCTCACACCTTCTCCCGGGTTAACGAAATTCCTTACTCGGTCTTCTGGTTTTCGCAGACTTTTAACGGAGTCAAAATTCCTCGATTTGGGATTCAAAATAAATAAATAATAATCCCATTTCGATTAATGTCACTTAAATTGGAAAAACTCTCATATCTCCCCCTTATCGAAAAAAAGGAGGTGTGACAGCTCTGGTGAATCTGCTGGGGAACCGAACCCACAATCTCCGGTTCAGGGTTCAGAATTCAAGCTTAGAATTAATGTTATAGTTGGCTTTTGTTTATTAATTGATTTTTTTAATGTGTTTGAGCCTAATGTGCTAAATGTCGCTTTTTACCCCTTTGATATTGTTTGAATTGTATATCAAATTGTGGCGAAACCCTTCTTCTCTCTAAGTATTATAAATCTTCTGGGAAGTGCACGCTGGCATGACTTCTTTTCTGTTAGTGTCATATCCCTAATTTAGAACGAGGACCGGACAAGTTATAAAGCCGAATGATCTTTTGGTTACCGGTACGCTGCCCCTTCTGGCTCGAGTTGTCCGCTCGGGTAAGCCAGGTCTAGAACAATAAACCCAAGTTTTAAACCTAAAATAACATAGCCTCATGCCAGATTCCTAGTAGGAATGCTTGTTTGCATCATGTGCATTTGACTTTGGGGACTCAACATAAGGGTAGGGTCCGTCTAGGACAGGTGTACTGATAGTAGCGTATATTATGCGATGTAGATGCTATTTATGCTCTAAGTTAACCATGCTTTATTGATGTTTTAAGTGCTAAATGATAACAAAATGCTCTAATTAAGGTTTTTGTGCTTTGCAGGAGTTACTTCAGAGTTGGAAGATAATATAGAGTGTTTTGGAATCAAATATGTAGATACGAGGCCAAACGAGAAAAGTCCAGATGAAAACGAGCAAGAAAAGTCTAGAAAGACTGGGCATTAGTCGACCGCGACCGCGGCTGGAACGCGGTGGACAAAGGAGAAAAAAAGAATTGGCGTAATCCACCGCGGTCGCACCGCGGTTGGCTCGCGGACGCGGGTGATCTGGAGATAGCTAGGAAAGCCTAGGCACTTAAGTGCAAAACGTGGGAAACTTATCCTAACCCTATATAAACTCAACAAACTCGCCCAAGTCAACGTTAAGCTTGTTTTAGACTTATTTTGGAGGCAATAACAAGTGGGAGAAAGATCAAGACACCAATAGAGTTTTCATTCTTCTTCTTTTATCATTATTTTGAGAATCATGAATTATTTTATTTCTTTATCTTGTTTTATTATGAGTAGCTAAACATTTAGTCTAAGGTTTTGGTGGAACCTGTTGAAGGATGAAACTCTTGCTATGTTAATATAGATTTGCCAAGTTTAATCTCTATTTGTTCAACTACGTTCTTGTTGTAGTTAATTGAAAGGATCCTGAATTAGTTGTGCCTATTTAGTATGTATTACTCGGGAGAGAGTTCATATTTAGGTAGTTGAACATTATCACTCCCGATGTATGTGAGAAACCAATAACCTAGGGTTTAAATGTGGGATTAGGGATAACGAAACCTTGGGTGCGATCTAAGTGAGTTGTAACAAAATCCAGCTAGCGTAACTCGGAAGAGTATGTCTAGTAAATTATTGTAATTACTCGGGAGAGATTTACGGTAGGAAGAGTGCTCATGATCGATAGAGACGATTAGGCGAATTCATATGAAACATAGCAGGAGGGGATTTCTTCAATAGGGGAAATCATAACCTTAGATCCTTCTCATTATTGTTTACAACCCATTCTCGGTTAGCTCTTAGTTAATCTAGTTTCATAAAGTAATAGTTAGTAGAAAAACAACCAATTGTTATTCAAAATATCTTGAAAGTTGAGTACGTGGAATTGAGTGTGTCTGATAACTGTGATTGGTAGGTTAATTCCCTGTGGGATTCGACTCTGGGCATATTACCCGGAATATATTGACAACGACCACTTAGTTCTTTTTTATAAGGCATAGTTGTGCGTGATCAAAATTTGGCGTCGTTGCCGGGGAATTAACGGTGTTATCGACTATAGTTGAAAGAAGTACAAAATTCTTAGTGTGGTCAATTTTTTTCTCTTTCAAACAATACATTGAATTTTAACGTTTGCAAAGTTGGTGGTTAGAAGTGTATGCCTAGAAACTCATCGAGAACTGGTGAAGTGTTTGAAGAATTATCAGATCCCGAGAAAGTTTTCAAGGCCTTGAATCGGGCCAACCAGAAAAGCAAACAACAAAACTCAACCGAACAACTTGAACCAGACATGGCAGATCTGGTGAACAACAGAAATATTGGGGATGGAGTGGAAGACCCAAATGCGCAGGTAGTGGAGCCTCGTGTGCCAGAGGCTGCTTTATATGATCGGGCACAACCCACGTAGACAATTTGGCCACAGCGATAGTAGTCCCGCAGATACAGGCAGATTCATTCCAAATCACAAACAATATGCTACACATGTTGCAAACAAAGAGACTATTCTCGGGGTCATACATTGAAGATCCCCAACAACACTTGAAGAATTTCTTGTCAATATGCCAAACACAAAGACAGCACAGCGTGACTCCGGAAGCAATAAAGATGTTGTTGTTTCAATTCTCTATGACAAGAGTAGCCCAGACTTGGCTAAATTCACTCCTCATCAATTCCATAAATATTTTGGAGGAGTTGGTAAAGCAATTTGTGAACAAATTTCATCCACCCGACAAGACTGCTCAACAAATTGATGAGATCTTGAGCTTCAGACAAGAACCAACAGAAACATTGCAAGAGACGTGGGAAAAATTTAAAGGGTTGTTGGTTGTACGTCCACACCATGGTATTCCTGAGCAGATGTTGGGGCAGAGATTTTACATGGGTCTGGCAGATGGTGTAAAAGCTAATGTTGATGCTTCAGCTGGTGGTGCTTTCCTGAGTAAAACGTTCATAGATAGCAAGATCTTGCTCGACAAGATGTCCCAGAACTCAGTGTGGAAAAACAGAAACGTACCCATCACTCATGTGGTCCACTCAGTGGCGTTAGATCCAGCTAACTCTCTTGCTGAAAATATGGCCCACATTAATGACACAAACGAGCATCCTCACTAAAAAGGTGGAAGATCAGGTCAGAAACATCAGGTGCACATAGTTGATACAACCAATGGGGGCTTTTGTACATCTTGCATCAGTCAGCCAGTTGGTAACCAGTGGAGCGCTGAGGGGGATCACCAACACTATCCTGAGGACATGAATTATGTGTCCAACTACGGGGGTCAGAAACCATGTGGTCAGAATTGGGGGCAGCAGAATCAACAATTAAGGCTAGCCCAGCAGCAACATAATCACGATAACTTGGAGGCCATGAGACCATAGGGTAATATGGCACCTTACCAAAGGCCACAGGGCTATCATAACCAGAATCAGCAGCAAGGGTATCATCTACCTCAACATCAACATAATGGGAGACAGGAAGACGGGTTCGCTAGACTTGAGGCAATGATGCAGCAGGTGATTGGGTCTAATGCAAAAAGATGTGAAAGAGTAGATTCACACGAGTCAGCTATCAAAAATATTGAGGTCCAAATGGTTCAGATTTCGATGTCACTGAATCATCGTCCTCATGGGACGTTACCTGCAGACACTCAGGTAAATCCAAAAGATCATGGGTCAAAGCAGTTGATAGCAGTGAGTCTACATAATGGTAGAGACCTGGATTTGGAGCAAGAGAGGACTCGAGAAAGCAGACCTGTTGAGACACTTATACCAGTGCCCGTTGAGCTAGATGACTCAGCAGGATTGACTGAGGTGACAGTGTTGTATGCACAGGAAGATGCCAGCAAATAAAATGAGGCTAGGAAAGAAGCTGAGACAACACAGGAACCGGTATTGGGGGCAACGCCTAAAAAGGAGAAAGCCCAAATCACAGGGAAGAAGCGACGTCCAGCACAATTCCCACAGAGGCTAGCCAAAATATCAAAAAAATGAGCAGTACAAGAAGTTCTTGGACATGTTGGAACAAATTCAGGTAAATATTCCATTGATTGATTCTTTAAAAGAAATTCATGGTTATGCAAAAATAATGAAGGACTTGATGTCCCGCAAGTTCGATTTCCAAGACTTGGCCACAGTGACTCTAACTCAAACATACAGTGTTGTTGTAACAAGACCCGTTGCTGAGAAATTGTCAGACCCAGGGAGTTTCACAATTCCCTGCACCATAGGTAACTTTGCTTTTTCCAAGTCACTTTATGATTTAGGGGCAAGCATAAATCTTATGTCCCTAGCTATCTATAAAAGGCTTGGGATTGAACGAGCTAGACCCACGTCTATGTTGTTGCAGTTGGCTGACAGAACAGTAAAGAGGGTATTCTTGATGACGTGTTGGTACAGGTAGGGAAATTTGTGTTCCCTCCAAACTTTGTAATTCTGGTGTAGGGTGGCTGAAGAAATTCCCATAATTTTGGGAAGGCCATTCTTGGCCATGGGGCGAGCTATGATTGACTCCAAAACTGGAGAGCTCAAGATGAGGTTAAATGACGAAGAGATAACGTTAAACGTGTAGAAATCTATGAGGCGACCAAGTGAGTTTGCCAATTGTTCTTTAATTGATGTCGTAGATGTAATCCTAGAAGAGGATGATGAGACCATAAACATTGAGGACCCTCTAGCTGCATGTACGATGAATTTAGATAAGGTGAATGGTGAAGAATTGGTGGAATGAGTGCTTGCTCTTGAGGGCAAAGGTTTTTGGAAGAGATCACTCGAATTCGAATCCCTACACTTAGAGAAAAGGGAAACTCCTCCAGCCAAGCCATCCATAGAAGAACCACTAAAGCTGGAGTTGAAGCCACTGCCGGCCCATCTCAGGTATGCATTTTTAGGACCTAACTCCACATTACCTGTTATTATCTCATCTAGTTTGTTAGATGTGCAGGCAAAACAGCTTTGGCAGGTACTGACAGAGTGCAAGACTGCCATTGGGTGGACTATGGCAGATATTAAGGGGATCATCGCCGCATTTTGTATGCATAAGATTCTGTTGGAAGATGGGCACAAACCGTTCAGAGAACACCAAAGAAGGCTGAACCCCAATATGAAGGAAGTGGTGAAGAAAGAAGTCATTAAGTGGTTAGATGCGGGAATTATCTTCCCCATCTCTGACAGCAACTAGGTTAGCCCAGTGCAATGTGTTCCTAAGAGGGGTGGAATGACAGTGGTGAAAAATGATAAAAATGAACTAATCTCTACACGAATCGTCACAGGCTGGAGAATTTGCATGGATTACATGAAGCTCAACTTAGCCACCCGGAAAGACCACTTCCCACTTCCCTTCATTGATCAGATACTTGACATACTGGTAGGGAGGTCCCTTATGGAATCTTTGCTTTCCGGAGGATGCCCTTTGGCCTATGCAATGCACCCGCCACATTCCAAAGGTGCATGATGGCCATATTCACTAACATGGTAGAAGACATAATGGAGGTGTTCATGGATGATTTCTCAGTAGTGGGAAACTCATTCGATGAGTGCCTTAAAATTCTGACCAGAGCCTTGAAAAGGTGCATTGAGACTAACCTGGTACTTAATTGGGAAAAGTGCCATTTCATGGTACAAGAAGGTATAGTCTTGGGACACCTAGTATCAAGAAAGGGCATTCGTGCGAAAGTTAATGTGATAGAAAATCTTCCACCTCCCACATCAGTCAAAGCAATCAGGAGCTTCCTCAGGCATGTCAGTTTTTACTGGAGATTCAGAAAGGACTTTTCAAAAATTGCTAACCCTCTGTGTAAATTTCTAGAAAAGGATCACCCTTTTGTTTTTTATGATGATTGTGGGGTAGCATTCGAGGAATTGAAGAAGAAGCTAGTGACTATGTAGTTAGAGCAGTGTTAGGACAACGGAAGGATAAAATAATGCACCCAATTTACTACGCAAGTAGAACGTTGAGTGGAGCGCAGTTGAACTACACTATAACGGAGAAAGAGATGATGGTTGTAGTGTTCGCATTTGACAAGTTCATATCGTACCTGAATGGATCAAAGGTAATTGTATATACTGATCATGTTTCTCTCAGGTACCTGATCGAAAAGAAGGAGTAAAACCCGCGCCTGATTCGCTGGGTGCTGCTTCTGCAAGAGTTCGACTTAGAAATCTGTGATCTTAAGGGCACGGAAAATCAGGTCGCTAATCACTTATCGCGACTGGAAGGAGCCGAAAAATCAGTTGAGGTAGAGGATATTCTGGAAACCTAGACAAGAAAATACTCACCACAAGCCTTGAGGAAGTGCAATGCTATGCAGACATTGCAAACTACCCGGAAAGCGGTATAGTTCCCTATCACTTTTCCTCTATCCAAAAGAAAATTTTTTACCGTGACTGACGCATGTATTACTGGGATGAACCTTATCTATTTCGGATTTGTGTTGACAATATGATCCGGAGGTATGTATCAAGATAGATCAATCTTCTGTTTTGCAGGCATGTCACGCATCGGCATATGGCGGGCATTTTGGAGGAGTAAGGATGGGCGTGAAAGTTCTAGAAGCCGGGTTCTACTAGCCAACTGTGTTTAAGGATGCACATCTATGGGTCATGGGCTGTGATGAATGCCAGCGAACCGGGAACATTTCCCGTCGCCATGAGATGCCCATGAACCCAATTCAGGAGGTTGAAGTGTTCGATGTTTGGGGAATAGACTTCATGGGTCCCTTCGTCAGTTCCTATGACAATAAGTACATACTTGTTGCTGTAGATTATGTGTCAAAATGGGTGGAAGCTGCAGCACTCCCCACCAATGATGCAAGGGTGGTGATTGGGTTCTTGAAGAAGAATATATTCACCCGTTTCGGGACCCCAAGATCCATAATCAGTGACGGAGGCACTCACTTCTACAATCGAGCCTTTGAGAAATTGCTGGCGAAATATGATGTATGCCACAAAGTGGCAACTCCATACCATCCTCAGACCAGTGGGTAGGTCGAAGTATCGAATAGAGAGATAAAGAGTGTGTTGACCAAAACTGTGAATGCCACAAGAACAGATTGGGCGAATAAAAGATGACGCACTCTGGGCCTATAGAACTGCTTTCAAAACACTAATTGGCATGCCGTCATTCAAGTTGGTGTTTGGAAGGGCTTGTCACTTGCCAGTGGAGTTAGAACATAGAGCTTGGTAGGCGCTGAGACAATTGAATTTAGACATAGAAGTGCGGGAACGAATAGAGTCACGGAATTGCACGAACTGGATGAGTTCCGCTACCTTGATTTTCAAAGCACAAGGTTATACAAAGAAAAAATGAAGAGGTTGCACGACAAGAATATTGTTGAACGAAATTTCAAACCCGGAAATATGGTGTTTCCGTATAATTCAAGATTAAGGCTATTTCCGGGTAAACTCAAGTCACGATGGTCTGGGCCATTTCGTGTGGTTGAAGTGCTCCCTTCGGGTGCTATAGAGATTACCTCAGAAAATGATCTCGCACGTTTAGAGTCAATGGGCACAAGTTGAAACCATATGTGGGCATGTATGAAGTTAAGGATCTGTCAGTGATTCATTTGACTGAGCCCCAGAGGTCGAGCGAGCCTTAAATACGCTCATTCGTGTCGTGCCACGACGTTAAATCAAGCGCTTCTTGGGAGGCAACCCATGTTTTATTTTGTTTTTCCTTTTATTTTGTTGTTGTACTTAAGGTGTATGATACTAACCCAGTTATTAGTGTACATGGGAAGATTGTTGCATATTTGGAGAAGTCGGGGGCAAGAACCAACTCCGGAAAGGTAAAAAACGTGATAAAAACAAATAAATTTCGGAAGTGCGTCACCGCGACAGCGGTCGGAACGCGGTGGAATGCACCAGTTTTGCTTTGGGTTCACCGCAACCTCGGTAGGGGCGCGGACCGACCGTGGTGGAATAGTGGCATTCTGCCGACGCTAGGTAAGTAACGATTTTTTTTATTTATTTTATTCTTTTCTTTTTATCTTCCAATCTAATAAACCTAAACCTAACCTCCCCCCGCACTTCCAACACTCCCTTTCTCACTTTAATTCCCTCCCCACCGCGTCCCCTTCTTCTTTCTCTCTCACAAGATCTCCCCTAACATAAAATTTCATCTCCACCATTCTCTTCCTCCCCCAAACTCCTTCTTCCCTTCTCATCCTCCAAGAACACCCGTGTTCATCATCTTCAAGTAAGTCTCTAACCAATTTCTCTCTTAGTTTTCTTTTTTCTCTCTTAGTTTTCTTTTTGTTTTTATTCTTTGTGTACTTTAATGGTTAGAATTGTAACATGTTTTAGGTTAGAATTTTCTTCTTTTTAGCTTGATATGGTGTGAAACATGGTACAAAGAGCATAATTTTGTTGTGGTGAAGTTGATTGTGGTGGGGTGGAGTATGTGTAGTGATTGTAGTTGATTGGGGGAGGGTTTGTACTTGCATGGCTAAGTTTATGAAATCATGATTCAATGCACACTAGGTGCTTGTGAAATTTCCCCATTGAGCTGTACTTGTTAATGTGAACGTAGTGGTGGCGAAGTCTGAGTAACCACCATGGGTTCACACATCTCAAACCCTCACTAATAGTAACCCTTAATTTGTCAGGTACAATGCATCAATCAAGGAAAAGATGTGCCACAGGTGCATCAACCAGTGGGTTAGGTAGTTCATCCCGAGCTCAAGCTTAGGCGAGTTCGAGCCAGTTTGACAACACCCACTTTGTATCCAAAGCAGCTCAAGATAGATATAATGCAAAATCAGCTAGGAAGCTGGTGCCTGAAGTGCACATTGAGAGGGTTGCGTTAAGAGTTGAATGCCCACAGATTTACGACGAGTTGAGGAAACGTCAGCTGGACATCTTCTTTGATGAGCTGGAAGAGGTCAATGTTATGATGGACCGGGAATTCTATGCTAACTTCCCAGACCATGTCGATAGAGTAGTCACAGTACGAAACACCCCGGTGAATGTGTCTCTTGAGGCCATCCGCCGAGTGTACAGGTTGTCGGTCTTCACCGGAGATACAGACTACTACCAAGATTATCAGAGGCCACCGGTCACATGGAACCTAATGGTTTAAACAATCTTTGTCGCTGGTAGGGAGTGATCACGCTCAACTATGTCTAATAAAAGACTAAGCGGGCGTTGCAAATATAATCCGGGGTATTATTCCCAGAGTCGATCCCACAGGGAATTTACGTATCAAGAAAGCTGTTAGAATACTCAATTGTCACTTGATGTTATTTAAATTACTAACACTAAAGATTAAAACTAAATATTAACTACGCTAAGGTGTAAACAATTGTAATAAAGATCTAAGGTTATGGTTTCCCCCGTCGGTGAATTTACTTCTCGGATACTTTATATAGTTTTATTAGTTGTCTTTATCAATCGTGAACACTCTATCTACCATAAATATCTCTCAAGTAATTATGATAATTTACTAGACGCACTCTCTCAAGTTACGCTAGCTAGATTGCATTACAGTTCACTTTAGATTGCACCCGAGGTATCGTTATCTCTAATCCAACCTCTAAACCCTCGGTTATGACTTTCGTCTATACTCCGGGAGTGATGTTGTTCAAACAACTACCTAAATATGCACTCTCTCTCAAGTAGATACATAATAAATAGGCACAGCTAATTGATGGCCATTCAATTAACTACAACAAGAACGTAGTTGAACAATTAGAGATTAATCAACCAATCAGAATTATATTAATAACACAATAAGTTTATCCTCCAACGGGTTCTACCAAAACCCTAGATTAAAGAAGTTAGCTAAACAAATTCATAAGAATCAAATCTAAAATAACTTGCATAATTAAACTACAAAGTAATGAAGAAAATCTGTACAATTTGATGTTTTGCCGTCCGAATCCCTTCTAATCTCTTCGAATCTCCCTCTAAGTTGTGTTTTTTTGGGGTCTATTTATAAGTTTAGGACAAAACCTAAACGTGTAGGAGACTTCTATTTCAACCGGGAAACACTTAAACTCGTCAAAGTTTGAAATTGACCAGAACCAGGAGACCAGGCGTTTTGGCTCTAAGGCCTGGATAAGGCCAGGCCAAGCCTGGATTTAGGAGGCAAACGCCCCCCTAACGCCAGGGCCAGCCTGGCTTTAGGAAGCAAATGCTTGGATAAGGCCAGGGTGTTCCCTCTTTGCCTCTCAAGCGTATTTTCGACGCATTTGCATCCATTTAGCTCGGTTTCCATCTCCAATTCACCTACACATGAAATAAACTCCATTAAGCACATAAAAAGTGTATTTTTATCATTAATGCGCATAAATTGTAAGGCATATAACATGTTAAACTATAAATTCTAGTCTCGCATCAATACCCCAGACTTAAACATTTGCTCATCCTCGAGTAATCAAACTACACTCATGTACACAACTTATTAAGCAAATCCCTTAACACGCTATACCAAGAAT
>ML435699.1:0-27644 GCA_005239525.1 Nicotiana knightiana
ATCTTGATAATTCTATATAATAGTAAAAGTTTATTTTTTAAGTTTCACTTGCTTGGTTTGAAATTTTCAATTTATAATTTTACCAGCTTTTATAGTTAGATGTTATTTAATTTAGTCACACTTATTCTCTTTGTACCACAAACTAAAATGTTATTCATTTTGTAATCGAGAGAGGCGGAAGAGGTAATAAGGTTAATAATGGTGTTGATAAGTGTTGACATTTATTTAATCACATCTATCTGTTTTGTGTTATAATTTGATTTAATACTAATTCTGAAATCGAAAGAGGCGAATAGTATAAAATTCAAGTTATAATAAGTAAGGTAACCGAAAGGGACTTACTTTGAAAAAAGCATGTTTCAATTCAAGTATATATTTCTGGTTCCTTAATATTACTATCTTGACAATTAATTCGTATATCCGAAAAGAGTGCTATTAATTGTTCAATTTAAGTAATCATAAATAAGTGTAATCGAGAGAGGCATTTATGCACTGTGTGAAAAATAGAAACTGAAAATAAATATACGCTTTTTAATAGAATTATCAAGTGAAATCAAGATCCCAACATCTTCATCATATTTGTTAAAACCAAAAATACTTTTCTCTACGGTTTGTTTGTTCATTATTTGCTTGTTAACTCTCAACTCAACCTTTTCGATTCTCTCAAATAGTAATTGAAACAAGAACAATGTAGAACAGATAAACCAATCTCTGCGTGATCGACATCTTTTTATACTATAACTTGATAGAGTACGAGTTTAAAAATTCATATACGCTAGAGACTCGCCATGTTCTTTCTCAATGCGAGCACCGCCCGGGGTTCATTTGAAACCCTTGGGAACTCTGACGCACTGGGATTTTGGGATTCTACTACTCTTCGCTACTGTTAATCGAATTACTGCTGGAAATTGTTCTTCTCATATGCTTGTTCGTAATTTGTAACTGGTAAGTACCTTTGATTCTCGCAATTTCATCATCTCTTGCTTGTTTTCATGCTTTGTACATCTATGCCACTTAAATCTTGTGAATCTATATGCTACTCTGTTACCCCTGTTATTTTCTGACTCAGAATTTTGCTAGCATTGGAGCTTGTCCAATTTCTTACTCTGATGTATGCCTACTATATGTGTCCAGCGTGAATGATTCTCACTACCTTAAGCATGCCCAGACTAGTGTGTTTTTTTGTGTGTTGGAATATTTATACTTGCCACCGATCCTGAACGGGTCGTTACATTCTTCACCTCTTAAACAAACGTTCGTCCTCGAACGGGTCTAGAATCATACCTGGAGTGCTGAATGAGAGTGGATATCTGCTCCGCATGTCCTCCTCGAACTCCCAAGTCGCCTCCTCGACTGGTGTGCCCCTCTATTGGACCTTTATAGCGGAAACCCTCTTGGACCTCAACTGGCGATCCTGCCTGTCAATGATAGAAACTGGTTCCTCCTCGTAACCCAACCTCTCATCTAGCTGAATGGTGCTGAAATCAACCACGTGAGTGATGTCAGCGTGGTATCTCCGGAGCATGGACACATGAAAGACCGGATGAACCCCTGATAAACTGGGAGGTAAAGCAAGCTCATAAGCAACCTCCCCAACTCGTCTCAACACCTCAAATGGGCCTATAAACCTTGGGCTCAGCTTTCCCTTCTTCCCAAACCTCATAATACCCTTGATCGGCGAGACCTTCAACAGAACCTTCTCACCCTCCATAAATGATACATCACGCGCCTTCTGATCCGTGTAACTCTTCTGTCTGGATTGTTCTGTGCGAAGTCTCTCCTGAATCAACTTCACCTTCTCCAAAGCATCCTTCACCAGATCGGTGTCATATAGCTTAGCCTCGCCAGGCTCAAACCACCCGATGGGAGAACAACATCGCCGACCATACAAAGCCTCAAATGGATCCATTTCAATGTTGGACTGATAACTGTTATTATAAGAAAACTCGTCCAAGGGCAAGAACTGGTCCCACTGCCCTCCAAAGTCAATCACACATGCTCTGATCATGTCCTCCAATATCTGAACTGTCTGCTCCGACTGCCCGTCGGTCTGGGGGTGGAATGTTGTGCTGAGCTCTACCGGGTTGCCTAACTCACTCTGTACTGCTCTCCAGAAGTTCGAGGTGAACTAAGGACCTCGATCTGATATAATGGACACAGGCACACCGTGCAACCGAACTATCTCCCGAATGTAGATCTGGGCCAACCTCTCTGAAGTATAAGTAGTAGCTACTGGAATGAAATGTGCCGACTTGGTCAACCTGTCCACAATAACCCAAACCGCATTGACCTTCCTTAACGTCCGAGGCAATCAAACTACGAAGTCCATAGTGATGCGCTCCCATTTCCACTCCGGTATAGGCATCTGCTGAAGTAGGCCTCCTGGCCTCTAGTGCTCATACTTAACCTGCTGGCAATTTAAACACCTAGCCACATACTCCACTATGTCTTTCTTCATCCGCCTCCACCAGAAATGTTGCCTCAAGTCACGATACATCTTCGTAGCACCAGGATGAATAGAATACCATGAACTATGACCTCCTCTAGAATCCTCTCCCTTAGGACATCAACATTGGGGACACATAGGTAACCCTGAAGTCTCTATACACCATCCTCGCCAATAAAAACCTCCTTGGCACTACCCTGTACTCACTGTCTCCCGGAGATCCACCAAGTGCGGATCATCATACTGCCGAGTCTTGATCTGCCCCAATAATGAATACTGAGCCACCACACGTGCGAGAACTCGGTTGGGCTATGAAAGGTCCAACCTCACCAGGCGATTAGCCAAGGACTGAATGTCCAAAGCTAGAGGCCTTTCCTCTGCTGAAATAAAAGCCAAACTACCCATACTCTCCGCCTTCCTGCTTAAGGCATCTGCAACCACGTTCCCCTTGCCCGGATGATAAAGAATGGTGATGTCATAATCCTTCAGCAAATCAAGCCACCTACGCTGCCTCAAATTAATATCCCTCTGCTTGAACAAGTGCTGCAAGATGCGGTGGTCCGTATAAACCTCACAAGGCACCCCATACAAGTAGTGTCTCCAAATCTTAAGAGCATGAACAATCGCCGCCAACTCCAAGTCGTGCATAGGGTAATTTTTCTCATGAACCTTCAGCTGACGTGAAGCATATGCAATAACTCGCCCCTCCTGTATCAAGACACATCCCAAACCAACGCGTGAAGCGTCGCAATAAACTGTATACATCCCTGAACCGGAAGACAACACTAGAACTGGTGTTGAGGTCAATGTTGTCTTGAGTTCTGAAAGCTTGCCTCACACCCATCGGAGCATCGAAATGGGGCATTCTTTTGGGTAAATCTAGTCAGACGGGCTGCAATGGATGAAAAACCCTCCACAAATCGGCGATAATAACCTACCAGACCCAAGAAGCTCCTCATCTCTGTACCTGAACTAGGGCGTGGCCAACTCTGAACTACCTCAATCTTCTTAGGATCCACCTTGATACCCTCTCCGTATACCACATGTCCCAAGAATTCCACATAATCCAACCAAAACTCACACTTGGAGAACTTAACGTACAACTTTTGTTCTCGCAAGGTCTGGAGCACAACTCTCAAATGTTGCCCGTGCTCTCCCAGGCTACGTAAGTAAATCAAAATGTCATCAATGAAGACGATGACAAAAGAATCAATATAAGGCCTGAACACCATGTTCATCAAATCCATAAATGCCGCTGGAGCATTAGTCAGGCCAAAGGACATTACTAGGAACTCATAATGACCATATCTCGTACGAAAGGCAGTCTTCGGGACATCCGAGTCCCGAATCTTCAACTGATGGTACCCCGATCTCAGGTCAATCTTAGAGAACACTCTAGCACTCTGCAACTGGTCAAACAAATCATTGATACGCGGCAACGGGTACTTGTTCTTGATGGTAACCTTATTCAACTGGCAGTAGTCAATACACATCTGCATAGTCCCATCCTTCTTCTTCACAAATAACACTGGAGCACCCCACGGCGATACGCTTGGTCTGATAAACCCCTTAGCCAATAACTCCTCAAGTTGTTCTTTCAATTCCTTCGGAGCCATACAGTATGGGGAATAGAGATAGGTTGCGTGCCTAGAGCTAAGTTAGTGCAGAAATCAATGTCACGATCCGGTGGCATGCCTGGAAGGTCTGAAGGGAATACATCAGTGAACTCTCGAACTACCGGCACTGAATCAATCGTCGGAGATTCGGTGGTGGTGTCCCGCATAAGCAAGATAATCCAAACAACCCTTCTCAACCATACGTCGAGCCTTCAGGAAAGAAATAACCCGACTAGCTGCGCTAACTGAGGAACCTCTCCACTCCAATCCCGACAACTCGGGCATGGCCAAAGTAACAGTCTTGGCATGGCAATCTACAACGGAATGATAGGGAGATAGCCAATCCATGCCCAGGATGACCTCAAAATCAACCATATCAAGCAACAGGAAGTCCGCTCTGGTCTCGAACCCACAAAATGTAACCACACAGGACCGATAAATCCGGTCCACAACCACAGAATCGCCCACGGGAGTGGACACATAAATAGGAGTACCCAAAGACTCACGAGGATTATCCAAGAAATGAGCAAACAAGGGTGATACATATGAATAAGTGGACTCTGGATCAAATAATACCGATGCATCTCTACCGCATACTGAAATAATACATGTGATCACGGCATCATCTTATCTGGCCAGAATAGCATAGAATCTGGCTGGAGCACCGGATGACTAACCTCCTCCTGAATGGACATGAGCTGGCTGGGCTCCCCCTTCCTGGCCTCCACCTCTAGGACGACCTCTACCAACTTGTCCTCCACCTCTGGGTGGCCGAACCGCCGGTGCTAGAACCATAGGATGATGACTCTGCTGCACGGCCTTGACCGGAAGTTTGGGACAATTCCTCTTAATACGGCTTGGATCCCCGCACTCATAACAACCTCTCGGCGCCATGGCTTGCTGCCTTGAAGGACCCTGAATAGCTGGATGACGGTATGAATTCTATGGCATAGCACTTAAATAAGGACTAGAAGACCCCTGAAGACCAGAATACCCGCCAGAGGAACCTTGAATGGCTGGTGGGTGATAAGAACTCTCTGACACAGCGCTGAAATAAGGCCTCGTGGGAGCACCTCGAGGAGGTGGTAGGGGTGCTGAATATGGGGACCTACTAGGCTGACCCCTACCAAACTGACCTCTGCCCCTGGCTGGAGCACCTCTGAAATACCTAGAAAATCTAGCTCTCTTATCCTGCTGCCCCTACTCTCTGCCCCTCGATCGATAACCTTCAATCATGCGAGCAATCTCTACCACAAGCTGATAAGGAGTCCCCATCTCCACCTCTCAGGCCATGTTGGACCTAATACCTGAGTGTAACCTGGCTACAAATCTCCGCACTCTCTCTGAGTCAGTAGGAAGATTCATGAGTGCATGACCTAGCCTCATAGTCGGTCACTGACATCTTATCCTGCTCCATCTGCTCAAACTGATATTGCAGCTCTTCCCTCTCAGAGGGTGGAATATACCTGTCCAGGAATAACTGAGTGAACTGCTCCCAAGTAGGGGACGAGAATCTGCCGATCTGCCAAGAATGTAGGACTGCCACCATCTGGGGGCCCTGCCCTCTAGCTGAAAAGTAGTGAAGTCAACTCCATGGGACTCCAGTATCCTCATGTTGTGCAGTCTGTCCCAGCACCTATCAATAAAGTCCTGATCATCCTCATGACGCTCACCTCCGAAGACAGGAGGGTGCAGTCTGGTCCATTTGTCTAATAAATTCTGCGGATCGCCGTCCGCAGCTGGTCTGGGCTCAGGTGTTGCTGCTGCTACTGGCTGAACCCCGCCCACGGGCAGTGTACCCGGGGTCTGATAGAATGTTGCTACATGTACAGCTACCTGGGCAGTAGGGGTCTGTGTCCCCCATCCCGTCTGAGATGTGGCCGGATCCGCTGGAAATAAACCAGCCTGAGTCATGGTGTCCATGAACTGCATCATACGGCCCATGACCTCCTGGAATCCTGGCGTCATCATAAAATCCAATGGGGCAGGATCTGCTAGGGGCACCTCGTCGTGCTCCTCAGTAATGGGATCCGCTGGTGGCGCAACTGGGACAGCTCTGGGACACCCTCGTCCCTACCTCGGGTCGGTGTCCTCCCCCGACCTCTTCCACGGCCTAGGATGACGGGGGTAGCGTCCCCTCCCGATTCTGGAACGTCGGTTGTGTGCGTCCTCACCATCTGTGAGAGAATAGAAGAGTGAGATTTAGTATACCATCAACTGCACAATAGAAGATGAATAAAGAGAGGTTTCCTAGCACCCTATAGCCTCCCGAAGATAAATACAGACGTCTATGTACCGATCCGCAAGACTCTATTGGGTTTGCCTGTAACTTGTGAGACCTACGTGAACCTAGAGCTCTGATACCATGTTGTCACGACCCAAATCCTAACCCAGGTCGCGATGGCGCCCAACGTCGTTGTCAGGCAAGCCAACCTTTATCCACTGGTGAGTTTCATTCATTTTTCCAAAAAATTTCCCATCATTTAATTAGAGTAAATTTATGACATTCGGTAATAACATATATCTTAGGAAATTTTAAGTTGAACAACCAAAAAGAGTCATAATTTAATAAATACATACCAAAAGAATGGTCTACTAATGTGTGTGCCAGGAACTAGTGTCACAAGTCTATAGGCATCTAGTAGAGTAATACCGAAAGGAATAAAAGTCTGTCCTACTGTCTGAGAAAAATATAGACAGAATTAGCACAAGAAAAGCTCCAAAGTGCTGCTGGAAGTCTCCAAGAGAAGCAACTCACCGTGAAGCCTCGACCAGGTATAAATCAGGAACGAGCTCCGGACTGGTACCCAGATGCACCTGCCTCAGAACCTGTACAATTAAGTACAGAGCGTAGCATGAGTACATAAACAATATGTACACATTAAGTATCCCGCCTAATCTCGAATAAGTAGTGACGAGAGGTCGACGTGACACTTACTAGGGTCAATATAATATATTTTAAAAGTAAGACTAAGCAGGGATGGCAATCATGAATAATAATGAAGACAGGAACATCAAATATCCTTTAAAAATACCTTTATGTGCCAAGTTCTCTAGCATACAAATACCTAGTTTTCATTTCTTCATGTTATTTAACAGATACATAATCACAGAACACCCAACATCTAAAAAACACATAACATGCCGCGAACATACGGCTGACACAACGCGAAAATAAATGTGCACTGCCGAAGGGTCGAACAACTCGAACCATAGATGCATCTATTACACCGCTCACGAATCGAACATGCGACGTGGTTGACATAATAGTAGGGTTACCCCACTCGCGAACCATACATGCGATGCGGTTCCCGTATATATACACATAACTAACAGAAAATAAAGAAATTGAGTAGAGAATATACTTACGGAGAAGGTTTCAATAATACAAATTTCAGAATGTAACCTCCTAGATGCTCACTTAACAATTCAAGGATATTAGGCAACCTAAATTAACATTTAAGATTATAGTTACGGCACATAAAGCATGCTTGTGAATCCTAAACCCCTAACATAACATAATAGTAGCTACGCATGGACTCTCGTCACTTCGTGCGTGCGTGCGTAGCCTTGACAAATAATGACATGCAATTACATATTCACATATGGGGACAATTTCCTCTTACAAGGTTAGAAAGGAGACTTACCTCTTGTCAAGCCTACTTTCCGAGTCAAGAATGCGCCCGAAACTCCAAATTCGTTGTCCAAGAACTCAAAGCTAGCCAAACATCACATTAACAAGTCAATCTATGCTCAAAAGTCCCTAATTCTCCTACTTAAAAGGTCATTACAACCCAAATTGGAAAATCCTAAAATACACCCCCGGTCCCACATGCTCGGATTTTCGGAAATTTTCGGAGGAAATACTTACCCATAGCCTAAGGATCAGTATTATATAGTTTTTGTATGATTTCATAATCAATTTCTAGGTAAATTCTCATTTTTATCAAAACCCTAGGTTTTATTCTAATCCCATGATTTCTACTAATTTAATGTGTTAATCTACCCAAGAATTCAAGTATTAAACTCACTTCATGGTAGGAATTACTTACCTTACAATTTCTAGGTCGAATCCCTCCTTCACCAGCTCTCCAAATCGTCCAAAATGATGAAAAGTGGTTCAAAAATGGCTAAGTCTCGCATTTAAGACGACCTCACTGCCTACAGGTCTTTTGCACCTGTGGCTCGAGGACCGCACCTGGGTCTCGCATCTGTGGAAAAGAGGGAGGGGATAAGTGGTCGCATCTGCGGAGCGGAGACCGCACCTGCGGCTACGCTTCTGCGAAAAATGATCCGCACCTGCGGAACTGGGCAACATCCCCTGGAGTCGCACCTGCGAGTCTGGGACTGCAGAAGCGGTCTCACACCTGCGGCTATACCTCCGCAGGTGCGGTCGCACCAGATCTGGTAAACCAGCAGTCTTTTAAGGCTGGTTTTTGCCTCGCGCGATGACCGAATGGCATCCGGGCCCACCCCGAGACCCCGTCCAAATATACCAACAAGTCCTAAATCATAATACGGACTCGCTATAGCCTTCGGAACGTCCAAAACAACGCTAAATCTAAAAATCATACCCCAAAACCTATTGGATCAAACTTAAGAACTTTGAGTTCTTGAATTCACTTTCAACACGCCGAAACGTACCTATACTACTCGGAATGACATCAAATTTTGCGAGCAAGTTATAAATGACATAACGGAACTATTCCCGGTCTCGGAATTCCGTTTGGACCTCGATAACACAAAAACATGTTCCAAACCTCAATTTGAACTTAAGGAAATTCTTATTTCACTATTTGGCGTCGAAACGCTCCCGGGTCATCCAAATCCCGTTCCGAACACACGCCCATGTCCGAAATCATCATACAAACCTACCGGAACCTTCGAATCTCGATTCCGAGGTCGTTTACCAAAAATATTGACCGAAGTCAAACTTGGCCTTTAAGGCCAACCTTAAGGAACTAAGTGTTCTTATACCACTCCAAACTCCTCCAAACCTCAAACCACCCGTCCCCGCAAGCCATAAATCAGTAAAAGCAACTACGGGAAGTCTCATTTATGGGTACGGGGTCCTAAAACATAAAATGACCGGTCGGGTCGTTACAATTCTTTTTCTTAAAACTTAATTTTCTTGGTTCTTAAGATGAGTGGTCAAGAGAGTATTAACGATTCAATAGATCTTTTTATTTTAGTAGGTTAGATAGACGATTTGTGCCTGTGTTTAGTTGTTCTTGTGTAGTAGACTTTCAATTGTAATATTATATTTCAAGTCCTTTGTTTAAGACAAGAGTGGGTGCTCAAGTGGTGAGCACCCTTCACTTCCAACTAATAGGTTGTGAGTTTGAGTCATCCAAGAGCAATGTGGGGAGCTTGCTCTTCGAGAGAGGGAATAACAAAAGAAAAAAAAATCCTTTGTTTAACCATTCAAACAATGTATATCTTGCGCTTTGGTGATATAGGTTGTATAGGTATTAAATTTACATCGCAGATCACACTTAGTAGATTTTTGTACATCAATGGCCATGGCCCAAACTCTACCCTTCACTGTCCTTGTCATTTCTTGCAAATGAAATTTCATTTAACAAGTCTGTAATAAAGGGACTACGTAAAGAGTGAATTTGTTACAGGGTTGGAGTTTATACAACTTCAATAGCATATCTTAGTGGTCAAGAAACAATAAGCAAACTGTGTCATGACACTATTTTGACATGCCAAATAATACTCACATAGTCAGCAATCTTCTGAATCGGAGCTTTTGACATCTGTGATGTCTCAACCACTGATATAACTTGACCTCAAGACTGTTAGAGTCTACTTTTGTAGCCTGTATGTGAAGCGAACCATATAAATTGATTGTACCGCCAATGACTACTGAATTGACCTCTTTCAGAACAAGAACAAGAACAGATTCTCCAGTTACCATACTCTTGTTAACATGATTTGAACCACATACAACCACGCCATCAACAGGAACTTTTTCACCAGGAAGCACTTTTAGTACATCACCAGGTTGAGCATCTATTTCTCTTTGACCTATGACTCTTCCATCTATAGACAGATCAAACATAACTTCAACGCGAGTCCGTTGTTATCAGAATTGGTTTTTTCACTTTGGGAAAAGAAGTTGGTTGTTTACATACATTTTCCAGTAATATATCGCATCTCTGACCGAAAAAACCTGGTAGGCACAAATATATAAACTTTATCCTAATAATTGTCCAGACTCCACCTTCCAATTTTCCAGTTGAACAATGGACAACAACATACTCAAGTAGGCAAATTTTGTTCTGATGGTATATTTGGATCCTTTTCAAAAACAAGACCATCATCCATAGTGTACATATATGCCATATACCATATTGACGAGGATCATATATGCAAACAGTTTGCACCAAGTAATGCTTTTTTTCTAATTTTGTAAGCTACTACATCACTACAACTACGGGAGATGAAACATAAAACAGGAATTCAGTTCATTCCATCTCTCTTCACTATATATTACCAAAAAAAAGAAAACAACCAAAAGAAAAAGGATAACTGATATTACTGAATTTGCAGCTAAAAATTAAACAGACAACGGAAGTCAAAGCTGAACTGATATTGATGTATGGACAAAAGACTAACAGATTTTTTATATCCTTCGTATCAATTTAACCACATATGTTTACCCTTAATAGAAGTTTATTCTTCCTAATATAAGAGGATGGCAAGTTATAAGAGGACCAATATATTCTCATATTCATACATGTATTCTCAAGAAAATGAGGGTTTTATAATTAGCGAATATACCTTTCTCTAATAAAATTCTGAACAGGACGACGTCTAGACCAAGCTCCATCACTGTTTTCTGGCCAATTCATCTGCTGCACAATAAACCTCATTTGTTTCTAGCTTTCACGTATCACGACATGAAAAAATAATTAACATTCAAGGTACCAGACGAGGTAGGATTTATCAATTGTTAATTCAGAAGGTTCAACAAGCATAGTTGCTAGAATCATTAATCATTTTGAAGGGTAATCATCTATTCCCTCCGTTCACTTGTACTTGTCCAGTATTCTAAAAATAGATACTTTTACTTGTCATTTTTAGCATATCAAAAGAAGACAATTTCTTTTTTTTTTTGTGATACACACAATATTAATTACTCATTTCAAATCCCTAAAAATATGCATCAATTAATATGAGTATCATGGTAAATTATGCACTTCATTTATTTTTTTTAAGGGGCAAGTGAATGGAGGGAGTATATTATAACCAGCCCCTGGACTATGAATATAAGGTAGCATTCTTCATGGTCCACAGTTAATAGACAAGGCTAAGTGTGGTGAACCTCAACCAGATCTAACTTACATAATATCGTGACAAATCTAACTTCCTTGCATTTTACCAAGAGCAAGTTCCAGAGAAGTGGATATATTTTGTCACTTTATTTGTAACGATCCGGCCGGTCGTTTTGAGCTCTATCGCGTCGTTCGGCTGTTTGAGGCCTTGAGCAGCTTCACTTCAGGTACTATGACTTGTACGCGTGGTCGGAACTGGAATTTCGGAAGTTCAAAGTTGATTTGGAAAGAGAATTCTCATTTCGGAAGCTTAAAGTTGGAAAAATTGGCTAAGGCTAGATTTCAGACCAAACAACCTCGAAATCGGGATTTGAAGGCTCCAACAGGTTCATATGATGATTTTGAACTTGGGCGTATGTTCGGATCGAGTTTTGGATGACCCGGGAGCATTTCGATGTCTATGTAGAAATTGGCATTTTGGAAGAAAGTCATAAATTTGGGATGAAGTGCATTTTAATGTTATCAATGTCCGTTTGAGATTCCGAGTCTGGGAATAGCTCCGTATGGTGATTCTGGTATTAGGAGCGCGTCCGGAAGTAGATTTGGAGGTCTGTAGGTCATTTCGGGGTCATTTGGCAAAAGTTAGAAATTTGAAGGTTTTTGAGAAGTTTGACTGGAAGTGGACTTTTTGATATCTGGGTCGGATTTCGATTCCGAAAGTTGGGTAGGTCCGTAATGTCGAATATGATTGAATTTGAGTTCAATCGGGCGTGATTGATAGGTTTCGGCATCGAATGTAGAAGTTTGAAGTTCTAAAGTTCATTAAGCTTGAATTGGGCTGCGATCCGTGATATCGACGTTGTTTGATGTGATTTAAAGCCTCGAGGAAGTTCGTGTTATGTTTTTAGACTTGAGCGGGTGTTTGTTTGGAGCCCCGGGGGCTCGGATGAGTTTCGGAGTAGCTTCAGAGAGTTTTGTGAAAAAATTTGATTGCTGGTTCTGGTGTGACCGCAAATGCGATATAACGGTGTTCGCATTTGCGAAAGGTGGGAGAATTTTCTTAGGGGTTCGCATTTACGAACAATTTGCCGCTTTTGCGGATCAGTCCCTTTGCTTGTTGCTCGACCAAGACTTTCCTTGGAACTAATTTATGTGGGAATTGTTAAGAAGAGATATTTTATCATAAAGTTCGAGGTGAAAGATGGTTGTGGCTTTACATTTTTGGAAATGCTAATACATTTTGGAGTTTTTCAGTTTCCTTATTCTTCGATGACATGATTTCTTGCTGTGGAACCTTTGTGATCATGTAACTTTGTTTGACCATCCTTTTCAAAGATAATGTGAAATTTCTTCAAGTAGTACAAATTATGTCGGTCCACGCCCGTGCACAGTACGGGCACCACCTATCTAGTATATATATATATATATATATATATATTATATATTCGTAATCTATTTTTTGTTTAAGCGATTGAGTGAACGCCTATTCGGTAAATTCTTTTACTTTTTTTTTTTTGTTTTTTTCTTTTGCACAAGGGGGCTAGTGCACTCATAGCCGATCAAATTAAAACTATATTTTCTTTTTTGTCTTTTAAAAGGTAGACGTAGTATCACAACATCAGAAATCAAATATTTTCACCAAAAAAATTAAAAAGACTAAAGAAGAAAACCAACATGCATACTAAAATAAAAACATTGTACTTGCAAATAATCTAAGTTATATATGATACACATAGCTTACAATATATGATTAAAAATAAAATTAAGCATGAGGTTACCTCCACTAGGACTATATATTGCTGTTTCTCAGGTAGAATAGATTCCTGAGAAAGATTTTTTGGGGTCGCAAAAATATTTTTCGTTGTGAATTTACTATCTTATTTTTGCTTAGACAATATTGAAGTTTATAGGAATAGAAAAAGAATTACAAAATCCGTATAAAAAAGGATAAAAAGACTAGCTATTTTTTAACAATAAAAATAATTTTTTTGGCTGAACCCAAAGTCTATCTGTTAAACAGCAAAATGAGAGTGTATACAACATTCGTTCCCGGATAATAAATCAAAGGGCAAAAGACCAGCTTGTTTATCATCTCATACGTACTGTACCTCTGAGAGAAGTATCAATTGCCATCTCAAAATACTATTTTTTTTTCTTCTTTTCAAATTCATAATTTTTATATCCAAACGCCTACTAATTCGCTTCTACTCAACCAACCATTGTATAATTTACTGCAGATTTGTATTGAAAAAAATGGCAGAAATAAGAAACTTCAATGCCACCATCGATTTTTTAATCCCGGTAATAGAAGTTTGCTAAAAAAGTCTCGTCAAAATATAAAAGTTCGATTACTAGGATTTTCCTTATTCACAAAATTTTAAAGCAGACAACGTTATGGTGATGGACATGATTTCATCACAAAATTCTGATGGATCACCATAATTTTTCAGCAGTATGCCTGAAAATTCTAGTGATTGTCATGATTTATGGTGCATCAAAATTTTCCTCCAGTTAAATATGTTGGGCTATACTATTAATCATGCGGTTTAGACATAATATTTTGTTTTATTCTTTATGGAACAATTATATATTTAATTTATTCAATTCAATAAAGTACTATTTTAAATAGATCATTTGTTACATGGGTGTCTTTTTAGTTATGTAGTAGACAATTTAGTGTATGGAGTCTTAGCTCATGCACGGAAGATTAAATTGTTGGTTCTCATAATTAATAAATTTTGTTCACAATCAAAGATATTATTAGACAAAATATCTTGATGATTGTAGCACAAGATTATCGTATAATTTGTCTTGATTATGGGAGTGGTTTTACTCCGACCTCTTGTGCTAGTATACTCAGTGTATATTGAAAGGACCAAGTAGAGAAAAGATGTTTTTGTACTGAATATATAAAATATTTTATCTAATTCATTAAATGAGCTTATATTCATAATCTTGATATAATTATTATGATCAATGTAATTTGTTTATTGTTTTGATTTATCAAAAGGTACGACTCTATTCCGAGTTAGTATATGCCTAATAGATTGGACAATAACGAATAACATTTGTGAATAATAATTAGTTGATAGAATCCTTGACTCGGTTTTGAGTTTGATGATACTCCTTTATATAAGCTTATAAGTTTTCATGTGAAAACCCGGTCGGTGGATTTTGTATCCGTCACATGAAATAGTTTAAGCAGAATTGTAAAAGATTTAATTAGTTGATTAAATAAAATTTTCAGTGATTTAATTTGATTAACTGGTATTTAAGATCTTAAAATGGGGAGTTAAAATAAGTGTTATTGAATTTTCGAAATTCATACTGAGGAGTTCAATTGCAGTTTTTTAGTGGAATAAATTGTAATTAATTATAGTAAGAATTAATTCATGCAAATTTCAAATTAATGCTATAATTGGTAGCCTCTTATTATTTCTGTGGTCCTTGCTATACCTAGTAAAACCTGGACAAGACTTGGTAAAAAGTGACTTGGGAGAAAAGTCATCTGTTAGAGTTAGAGTAGGATTCTACTTGTGCAAGTAGAATCCTATACGTTTTTGGAAGACAATTTTCGGCCAAAAATAACTCTACTTAAGGAAGACGAATTTCACCTAATTACTTACTTTCAGAGTTGTATTGTTTTTGCCCACCCAAAAGCAAAATCGTCCAAGGTTTTATTAGGCATATAGCAGAAGACTGCAGCCCTGGATTCTTGTTGTTTGTAAGCTTTGTCCAACGATTTCAAGAGGTTAGTGCTTCTAATCTTGTGATTATAGCATTGTCTAGTTTACATGTATTAGATGCCTGGTTTGTTTGGTTGCTTCCGCTGCGCATGTTCTAATAATTGGTATCAGACGCCGTCTTACATCTAACTAGATAATGTAATACAACATGAATAGAGTAATATTAAAATGTGTTGTTTAATGATACATGTTTGGTATGATTATTCTATGTCAAAAACATTTTTTATTAGTATCNATAATGATAGTCTGTTTAATTACGTTTTTGATGAATATCAATTTATTTTTTTTATAAAAACACGACTATTTCTTGAATGCTATTAATTCTGTAATTATGGGTTAATAAATATATGCATACAGTGAATTAAATCTGTTTAAGTTGCATTTTGTCCATAATCAGAGAGTGTTATATTAATAAAAACTTGACTGTTTTGTATGATATTAGTTCTGTAATTATGGATTAATATACAGAATTATGAACAGCGGTGTTTTCTTTTAACAGTGAAAAACATATTGTTTTTTATTTTACAATTCTGTCTAAACATGTTTTTATTATTATTATTTTGAGTTCTGAAATCATGTTTTAACATACAAGAGTATATTATGTGATTTGAACAAGTCAAAATAATAAAAACACTAAAAACCAGCCAAAAACAGAATTCTACAAATAGGTCATGATTTTAGAATTCTGAAATTCTGTCGAACTCCGATTGACCTCAAATTTGGTAGGTTTATCGGAAACGGACCAACTTAAACAACACATCAGCTTTGCTAATGATGTACGTCGTTTTTTGGGCATTCTGCGTCATTTAGATGGGTTTTTGGTTATTTTTATATTTTCTGGAAATGTTTTTAATAAAAAGAATTTTTAAAAGAAATCTGTGATGGTATGGTTCAATTCCCATTGTTTACAATCATGTTTTACAGTAATATAATGAATTTATATATTGTCATAGGTCTTCTTCCCCATCGGATAAATTCATTATAGATCATTACTGTAGTTTTGCCTCTAGTTATTTGATTACTTATATTAACTCTCCAACTGAGTTATATGTTGATTCAATGAAACTAGAGTTTAAAAAAGTGATATTTACCTATCTTAAATTAACAGTTTACTCTCCATCTGAGTTGGTCCTGTTTAAATTTATGGGGTTAATATCTTACATCACTCATATATTTTGCATGAATAGTTAAGTTTCCCTAACGAATCTAACTGTTCAATGAGCATGGTTATATGTGTAATGTGATGTTTTTGAATTTAATATTCTAAATACATAACTAATGATCTACTTAATGTAAATATCTCTCAGATTAACAATGTCTTCATTCAACCCACTTACCTCAGTTCTGAACCAAAACAAGTTAGAAGGACCGAATTATGTTGACTGGAAAAGAAACCTTGATATTGTCCTAACTGGTGAAGGTTACAAATCTGTAATCACTGAGGAGTGTCCGGAAAAACCTGAAAATGCTATTGATGATCAGGTTAAGGCCTATGACAAATGGGTTAAGGCTGATGAGATGGCGCGATGTTACATTCTTGCCTCTATGGCGAATGTTTTGCAACATCAGCATCAGTCTATGGGGTCTGCTTACGACATGCTTGAAAGTCTCAAAGAGAGGTTCGGTGAGCAAAATCGTGCAGCTAGAAGACTGCCATGAAAGCCCTTTTGAACTCCAAGATGGCTGAAGGATCACCAGTCAGGGACCATGTTCTGAAGATGATGAGTCTTCTGAATGAACTGGAGGTCCTTGGAGCCTTGATTGATAAGGAGTCTCAAGTTGAGATGGTCCTACAGACTCTGCCTGACAGTTTTCAACAATTTCGCTTGAACTATAATATGAACAAAATGGATTTGTCACTAGCGAAATTGTTGAATGAGCTGCAAGCGGCAGAGTCTATTATCAAACAACAAGCTCCAGTTGTGGCACTCAATGTTGAGAAAGCTTCAGTTTCTAAGTCGAAAGGCAATAAGAAAAAGAAGAAGGCTCAAAAGGTTTTGGCACCTGGTGGTGCGGCTGGTGTGAAAAAGCCCAAAGGCAAGTGCTATCATTGCAAGCAACCTGGGCATCACAAGAAGCAATGCCCTGCCTATCTGTCAAAGTTGAATAAGCAAGGTAATTCAAATTTAAATGTCGTTGAAACTTGTTTAGCGGCTGTTTCTACCATGTTTTNATGAAAAAGCCCAAAGGTAAGTGCTATCATTGCAAGCAACCTGGGCATCACAAGAAGCAATGCTCTGTCTATCTTTCAAAGTTGAATAAGCAAGGTAACTCAAATTTAAATGTCGTTGAAACTTGTTTAGCGGCTGTTTCTACCATGTTTTTGTGTGTAGATTCGGGAGCCACTATTCATATTTGCACTACTTTGCAGGGGTTTCAGGAAACGCGGCAGCTAAGTGAGAATGAAATTTGCGTATTTCAAGCCAATGGAGAGCCAGCACCAGCTTTAGCTTTGGGAAATATTAGAGTTTCGTTTAGTAGTGATAGAGTTTTAGCTCTAAAAGATTTTCTCTATGTACCTTCCATTAGAAGGAATTTAATTTCGGTTTCGAAAATAATGGATGATGGTTATAATGTTTATTTTACAAATAACTCTACTGTTATTAAGTTTAATAAATATTTTATTTACACTGCTGCTAGAGTACATGACCTTTTTATTCTTGATATATTTCCTCGTGTGCTACAACAACTAAAAGAATTGAATAACATTAATCTGCCACATAAAAGAAAACGTATTTTTGAATTGAGTCAAACTTATTTGTGGCACTTACGTCTAGGTCATATAAATCTAAATAGGATTTCGAGATTGGTATCTGATGGACCATTGAGTTCAATGAAAGTGGAGTCACTACCAACATGCGAATCCTGTTTAGAAGGTAAAATGACCAAGAGCCATTTTCCCTCAAAAGGAAATAGAGCCAGCGATAAGCTAGAACTAATTCACTCTAATTTGTGTGGCCCTATGAATATACAAGCAAGAGGTGGTTTTGAGTATTTTGTGACTTTCACAGATGATTACTCAAAATATGGATACATTTATCTGTTGCGACGTAAGTCTGAATGCTTTGAGAAATTCAANTTGTGGAATTCATAAAATACTTATCAGATAGTAGAATTACATCTCAATTATTTGCCCCAGGAACACCACAACAAAATGGTGTGGCAGAAAGAAGAAATGGACACTTATGGAAATGGTTAGATCAATGTTAAGTTATTCCGATTTTCCTTCTTCCTTTTGGGGATATGCTTTAGAAACAGCAAATTACATTCTAAATTTGGTTCCTTCAAAGTCAGTACCTTCAACTCCAGTAGAATTATGGACTGGGCGCAAGCCAAGTTTACGGCACATCCGGGTTTGGGGTTGTCCGGCACATGTGCTGAAAGGGAAAGAGGATAAATTGGAATCAAGGACAGAAGTATGCATTTTTATTGGATATCCAAAAGGAACTAAAGGCGGTTTGTTTTATTGTCCCAAAGAAAAGAAGGTAATTGTTACGACAAATGCCAGATTTTTAGAAGAGGACTATTTAATGAACCATATTCCTAGAAGTAAACTAGTTTTACAGGAATTAAATAATGGAGTAACTAAAGACTCATCTCTAGAACATATCCCGAAAGCCAGTATTGACATACCACTGCACTATCATAGTGGGAGAAATGTCAATAGGCAGCAGATTGCACAAGAGCAATTGCCTGACATCTCACTACCCCAAAGTAGTGGGAGTAATGTTGAGCAACCTCAGATTGTTGAACAACCTGAAAATGTTCTGCAGCCTGCACTCCAGGAAGAAGTTAATGATATCCCAGCACCGCAAGGTGTGGAGGATAACATTGAGGCTTCAGTTCCAGAAAATGATATTGTAATTCAACAACAAAATCAGCCTCCGCCTGTAGTGACTAGTCGTAGTGGGAGAATTATTAGAAAACCTCTCCGGCTTGCGCTCTTGGGAGAATCTTATGATAGAATCCCTGAAGAGCCTAATACATAACCTATTAATTACGACGAAGCACTGCAGGATACAGATGCTGATATATGGGTTGATGCTATGAAATCTGAAATGGAGTCCATGTACTCCAATCAAGTCTGGGATCTTGTAGAACCACCTACTGGAGTCAAACCCATTGGTTGTAGATGGATCTATAAGAAAAAGAGAGGAATGGATGGAAAAGTGAAAACTTTTAAAGCTAGGCTTGTTGCAAAAGGGTTTACTCAAAAAGAAGGGATCAATTATGAAGAAACCTTTTCGCCAGTAGCCATGCTTAAATCCATTAGGATTCTTTTATTCATTGTTGCTCATTACGATTATGAGATTTTGTAAATGGATGTCAAGACGGATTTTCTAAATGGAAGTCTTGATGAGTGCATCTATATGGCACAACCAGTTGGTTTCATTAAAAGTGGCAAGGAGCACATGTTGTGTAAATTAAAGAAATCTATTTATGCATTGAAACAAGTTTCTAGAGCATGGAACACTTGTTTTGACGCATCGATATGTGAAAATGAATCTTGTGTCTATAAGAAGTGGGATGGATATAAAGTTACATTTTTGGTTTTGTATGTCGATGATATTTTGCTCATAGGAAATAATTTGAGCATGTTGAATTCAGTAAAAGAATGGTTATCCTCACGTTTCGATATGAAGGACTTGGGACAGGCAGCACATATCCTTGGGATCAAACTTATGCGAGATCACAAGCAGAGGATATTAGGCTTTTCCAAGCACTTTATATTGATACTATTCTCACCAGATTTAGCATGCAAGATTCCAAGAAAGGCTTTCTCCCTTTTAGACATGGAATCTCTCTGTCGAAAAATCAGTCCCCAAAAATGACTGATGAGATAGATAAAATGAAGGCGGTCCCTTATGCTTCTGATGTAGGGAGTCTTATGTATGCTATGCTATGTGTAACGACCCAGCCGGTCATTTTAAGAATTTGCACCCCGATCCCCTATTTACCGCTTCTCCCATGTCTATTTATGTTATTGGAACATGTCGGTACGTTGAGTGATGAAATTCGGAGTGATTTTGGACACGTAGTCCATAAATGTTAAATTTAGCTTTAGAAATCTAGACGTATCTAGAGCTGTGTGAATACGGATTCATAATGGAATTTCGTCGACTCCATTAGCTCCATTGGGTGATTTCGGGGTTAGGAGCGTGCTCGGAATGTATTTTCGAGGTCGATTGTGGATTTAGGCTTGAATTGGCGAAAGTTAGAATTTTGGCGATTTCGGCCGATAGGTGAAGTTTTGATATCGGACTTGGAATAGAATTCAGAAAGCGACAGCAGGTCCGTAATGTCATTTATGACCTGTGTGCAAAATTTGAGGTCATTCGGATGAGTTCAGACGTGTTTCGGCATCGGTTGTGAATTCTAGAAATTTCATAAGTTCTTAGGCTTGAATCTATGCATATTTGATGATTTTGATGTTATGAGATGTGTTTTTAAGGCTCGACCAAGTTTTAATGAGGTATTAGGGTTGGTTGGTAGGTTTGATTGAGGTCTCGAGGGCCTCGGGTGTGTTTCGGGTGCCCAAACGTGCATATTTTGGCCTAAGTCCTTTGCTGGTTTTTCTACAGCTGTGTTTTACTCTCTGCGATCGCAAGGGTTCACCTACGATCGCATAAGGTAAATGTGAGAGGTCCTGCAGTTGTTCTCTGCGATCGCAATAAAAGGTCTGCGATCGTAGTGTGTTGGAATCTTGGTCAACGCGATCGCATGACCAGGACCGCGTTCGCATAGAGTATTCTGGGTTTGGGGGAGTTTCAATATTTGTTCTACGCGGCCGCGTGGCCCCAACCGCGATCGCGTAGCTCTGGGTCCTCAAGGTTCGCGATCGCGTACTGCTTTCTGCGATCGCATAGAATGATTCTAGGCGCGTGTTTCTTTACTCTCCGCGATCGCGACTCCTTGTCTGCGATCGCATATAACAAATGCCTGGGCAGTCTTTTAAAGACTCAAATCCGAGGGTTTATGCCATTTTCCATATTTTCGAATTTGAGAGCTCGGGAAGGGCGATTTTTGAAGACTTTTGCACCTGGGTAACTTGGGTAAGTGATTTCTATCCCTTATAGATCAAATTACATGATTCCAATCTTAAATTCAACCTTTAATTTCAAAAATTATGGGGAAAATGGGATGAACTTCATAGACCGAATTATTGAGTTTTGATTGGGTATTTGACCTTCGATTTGAGAGATTCTTATATGGTTAGACTCGTGAGTGAATGGGTGTCCGGAAAATATAAATTTTACCCGATTCCGAGACGTGGACCCGGGGGACTTTTGGCGAATTTTCTAAATTCGCGTACTAGCTTATAAATAATTAGCTATCTTGTTCCCTTGAAGTGAGATTTACACCGTGCAATCGATTTGAATAGATTTGGGCCACCCGGAGTCTGATACTCGTGGCAAGAGCTTGGTATTGAGTTGATTAGCGCAGTCCAGGTAAGTGGCTTGCCTAATTCTGTGGTGGGGACTTTCCCTTAGGCATTTTGTACTGATATTTGTTATGTGGACGCCGTGTACGCGAGGTGACGAGTGCATATACGGGTCATTTTTGCTAAAATCCTATTTTACTCCCATGAAATCGCTCATTTTCATTCATATATTACTGTTTCCTATCTTAGTTAAGTAGATAGCCTAAGAGTAAGCATGACTATCTGTTCTGACTTGAATTCCTCTTATTTGCTACTAGTCACATCATGCTTAGGTAGTTTTACTCTATCCTTACCTGTTGTTTTTTGGATTGTTTACTTAAGCCATAATTGACCTGCTTCTTCTTTTCATATTTAAATTGGGACTACGGACCGAGATTCAGGAGCTTTCCCCATGTACTACATTCATATTTATACTGGGACTACGGACCGAGATCCGGGAGCTTTCCCCTGTACTGAGATGCATATTTAAATTGGGACTACAGACAGAGATCCGGGAGCTTTCCCCCTGTACTGCATAGCATATTTAAATTGGGACTACGGACTGAGATCCGGGAGCTTTCCCAGTGTACTGCATTGCACATTTATTCTTGAGATAAATGTTGTTCTAAGCCGAGGGCTCTCTTTATGTTATTAAATCTTTCCGTTTTTGTTAATCCTGTTTATCATTGTTTGTCTATCTCTCACTGTTTTAAAATTGTATATTGACTTGTTTTACAAACTCAGTAGGGCCTGAACCTGACCCCGTCACTACTTGACTGGGGTTAGGCTAAGCACTTACGGAGTACCGAATGTGGAGTACTCACGCCCTTTCCTGCGCATGTTTTCCCTATGTGCAGATCCAGGTACCAGCACCTAGTATCATGGCTAGGAGTTGTCTACCAGCAGCCAGGAGACCGCGAGCTAATTCTGCCGCGTCCGCAGAATCCCACGAGTCCCCTTCTACTCTAGCATAGGCATAGAAAGACTTGTACATTTTCCCGATGTTTCATTGTATAGACCCATATTTGTTAAAGAGCTTGTGTGATGTTTTAGACGTCAATACTACACAATATTATAAGTAAATTGTGCAGTACCCAATTTTCGAGTGATGTCTAATAACCTGGTTCTTCTTGGTGTACTACTTACTACTATTTGCGGAATAATAAAGATGTAAAGTAAAGACACAGATATTTTTACGTTGAAAACACCTGGCTCAAAATGTGATAAAACCACGACCTACTCCTTAGTAGGATTCGCTCAAACACTTCACTAAAAACTCTGAGCCAAACGGACTTACAAAATAAACTCTTTTGTAATCCTAGGACTAACTCTAATGCTATTTGTATCAACTAGCCTCTAGCTAATTTCTACAGACGTCAAGCTAACTCTAACTTGAATAGTGTGTACCTATTGCAATTTGCTTCTAAGAAAGCTGAAAAGATACAATGTTAAAACTACTACTACACCCAACTAGACTCAATGATAAATGAATGGAACTGTTTCTTCTAGTTAAACTGTAGTCTTTGCACAATACTTCTGCTTGCAAATAACCTGGAAATTTCTCTTACAGAACTTGATTCAATTTTTCCCTTTGTGCGTCTTTTTGTGTCGTCAATTTCAGCAATAACAGTTTGAGTATTTATAAAGTCAGTTGTTGAGTTCTGGTCCGATTCTACCTGGGAGAACAAGTTCTTATCAAACTCAACTTCCTTCCTTTGTTTTTGTCCTTGCTGAATTCAACTTCTTTCATCTACATCAGTTTGCAATCTTTTCGTATTAGGAGACATCCTCTTAGTTCTTTGATACTCAGCAATCACTGATATCTCCTATGCTTGTACGATTCTTGTGCCAACTGCTCCGTTCAGGTGTGTATGATTTGATGGACCTGGTTCATCTTGTCAACATTTGTCAATCTTCAAAACCCCATTCAGTGACATGGGCCAACAAATTCCCCCTTTTTGATGATGACAAACTCTGTGCTTTTATCCTGTATACACTTCAAACACTTTGTATATTTTTAAGCATTAATCATTGAGAACCAGGTTCATTAGGTTATAAATATCACTTTTTGAAATTTTTGAACCAACACCACAACACATTTTCCCCCTTTTGGCACCATCGAAAAGTTGCAAAATGATACTTAGCAGTTTGTAATTCTCACTCATGGCCAATTTAGGCAACTGCAGGTGCAAACATGATTAATCATCACAAGAAACTAATAATGTAAGCTAAATAAGAAATTGAGACATTTTTCAAAACAACAAGCTTTCATTGATTAACAGGGATGATCAGCACCAAAACAGATTAAAATCAAAACAGCCAAAACATGAGAAAAACAGAATAAAAACTGAAACAAAAACTAGACACTGTCCCGAACTGGACACTTGATAGGTTTGGAGGGGGTAGCACTGGACATTCCTAAGGCTGGGAGGGTGCAGATGAGGCTGGGTTCTTGGTTTGTAGAAGGGACAGCATTTGGTGTAAAACACCTTCATTTTTCTCCTTCTCCTTTGCTAACTCAGCTTTGAGAGCATCACGCTCAGCTTCCAACTCAATTAAGCGAGACCTCAATCGAAGGATCTCCATATCCTTTAACTCGCTTTCTTGCACCAGAGTACGGACCTTGCTGTTGACTGGTAGCTTCCGAGATGAACCAGGTTCATCTGCCGGGGCATTGATAGTATAATCACAAGATAGCAGAGTGTCCTTCCCAAAAAAATCCTTAGCAGTAGCCATCTCAGCCTTATTTGTAGGAACTCCAAAATGAGCAAGAACGACAGTCAAAATAAAGCCATAAGGGATCACATGCGCTTTGGTTCCATTCACCACTCTGTCCAAGAGCTGGATGATAAAAGCTGGCCAATTAATCTGCTTGCCTCTGTATAGACACTCCATGAGGGTTAAATCCATGTAGTTAGCAGTATGTCTTCGTTCTTGTCTAGGCAGCAGGAACTTGATCAGAAATTGAAAGAACAGCTTGTGCTCAGGCTTCATCTCACTCTTGTACACAGCCCTAGGTTCAATCTCCTTCTCATTATCGCAGAAGAATCTGGTGATATTGAGAGCTGAGGCCATTCCATCTAAACACGGCCATCTCTGCCTCGTGTAGTCTTCATAACCCTCAGCTGGAATGTCTAGAATGACTCCCAGTTCTTGAGCATCAAAGGAGACTTCAACTCCCTTGACCAATGAGGTGACCCTGCCTCCAATGACTGTGGCACTCCCCATGAACTCCACAACCTCATTTCTGACCAGCCTGCCTTCCATACGAAGGACTGTCCTTCCAGCCTTGCGCTGCCAGAAAAACCATTAAATACCTCATTCCAGGCTCCTCCAAATCCTTCAACAATTTCCCTTTCAAGATTTTTCTCTTGCCAAACATGACAACTCTGTCAATAGACACTTCTCCAACCTCCTTCTCTTCCTCTCCACTCCATTCTGGATCATCATCCCTCTCAATAATCTGTACTTTCTTCACCTTCTTATCTTAGACCTTGTCCTTGAAGAAGTACTCCCAGTGGTGATGGACACAGTAACTGACTTCTTTGAAGAAGTCTTAGCCTTTTTGGGCTTGGGACTCTTGGTAACCACTGGAGCAGCCTCATACTCTTGTTGGACCAGGTCCAACCACTCTTCGTCGTCAACAATAACAGATTCTTCTACCTTTGTTTTCCCCTTCTCTGCCTTCTTTATTTTGCTCTCTTGCAGAGCTTTTTCCAATTTCTCCTCCTCTTCTCGTCGCACGTACCCTAGGAACAAGTACACCAACAGAATCAGCAGTCTTCCTTTTCTTTGAAGGAACTGAGGCTTTAGACTTTCTGGACTTTGGAGTCCTTCTCTTTTTGGGTTGTATGAGTCTCCCAGCTTCTTTAGTCTTTCAGCCAGAGTTTCTTCCCCAGAAGAAACATGTTCATCTATATCCTTCATTAACTTCTCCAACCCAGTAGCAGCTTCCTCAACTTCAGTAGTTCTCCCTAAAACCATGACATCTTCTTCAAGATTTTCAAGAATGGGGCCACAAATTTCAAGTGTGGTACCATCCTCCCCGCATCCCCTCACATCTACTTCACCCTCGTTCACAAGATTTTTCTCTTTCCCAAATTTTCTTTGCCTTCTTGGAACTTCCACATCCACCACAGACCCTACCAACATAAATCGATTCTCAGCAGAATTTAAATCAGAGGTAACTTTAGTATTACCTTTTACGGCACTCGATGAACCAGGTGCTTCGTCTTCATTGGTTGATTTAAATGAATCGTTGGATGATTCTGGTTTAGAGCCTTCCTCAGCACGTAACAATTCTTCCAAGAATTTTGCTCTTGAACCAGAAGCTACAGATTTATGTGCAAGAACCTTAACACGACGGGTTTTGGTGGCTGGGGTAGGGTTTGGTGTGGGTTCAGGGATTGTAGAGTGTTCTGGGGTTGATGATTTTTCAGGAGACTCGGAACTATAGACTGAGGGAGAGTTTGAATTAGATTCATAGTTTCCCCCATCATAATCTCTGTTTGGGGATGAGTCAGAAGAAGCTGGTGGAGGAGACGACATGATTTTGATTTGGTTAGAGAGAGAAGAAAATAAAAGGCAGTAGGGATTTTGAGTTGAGTGAGTTGAACAAGGTTCGTCTGGTGTTTTATGCACAATGAGTAATGATGGCCTATTTATAACTTGTGGTTGGGGAGATTTCAATAGAAGTATATTAATCAAGTAGGATCCTAATCGATTAAGAACTGTCAGCGATTGGACATTGATTAGACTGTTATATTCCCCCTAAAACTAGGCTAATTAATTGAGACGGGACTTCTTGAAACTGGTTCATTATTTGGATAAGTACGAGAATTGAATTTGAACCATAAATGGATAGAGTCCTGCTCATGTATGACTGTACTTGAATTAATACATGTATGGAGATGAGAACGTACCTTGTCAGTCACGTAAACAGCATGGATGAACCAGGTTCATCCTGTTAAAAATCTTTATTTTGCCTCAATTCACAAAGATAGAGAAACATCATTAGTGACTAGGGAATCATATTAATACATGGCAGAAGAGTATGGCAATAAAGACAATAGTACTGAGCAATGATTAATCTGATTACGTACCTAATTAAAATTTTCTAGCCAAACAAAACTTGCTTTTTTTTCAATTCTGTTTTTCAATTAGGTGATCTTAATCATCCCTAATTCAAGGATGTTTCTCTAATAATGCTCCCTACTCAATGCTTTGGTAAATATATCAGCAATTTGACAATTAGTAGCACAGAATTCGATTGAGATCGTTCCCTTTTCATAGTTATCTCTCAGGAAATGGTGCCTAACTTCTATGTGCTTAGTTCTCTTGTGATGAACCGGGTTCTTAGTCATACCGATTGCACTAGTGTTATCACAGTAAATAGGAATGCATCCCATATCTATACCAAAGTCCAGGAGTTGTTGCTTGATCCATAGCTATTGGGCACAGCAAGAGGTTGCAGCCATATATTCAGCCTCAGCAGTAGACAAGGCTACTGAATTTTGTTTCTTGGTGGCCCAAGAGACAAGGCAGGAGCCCAAAAAGTGAGCCATGCCTGAAGTACTTTTCCTGTCAACCAGGAAACCTGCATAATCAGCATTAGCATATCCTACAAGGTCAAAATTACTACCTTTAAGATACCAAAGGCACAGATCAGTGGTGCCCTTCAGATATCTTAAAATTCTTTTTACTGCAGTGAGGTGGGACTCCTTTGGATTGGCTTGAAACCTAGCACATAGTCCCACACTGAACACAATATCAGGTCTACTTGCAGTAAGATAGAGTAGAGACCCAATCATCCCTCTGTATGTCTTCTGATCAACGGATGAACCAGGTTCATCCACATCCAATTTTGTAGCTGTGGCTATTGGGGTATCTATCTCCTTTGAATCCTCCATTTTGAATTTCTTGTGGAGTTCTTTCACGTACTTCTGTTGATGTATCATTGTGCCATGTGGAGTTTGTTTGATTTGCAAACCTAAGAAGAAGGTTAGTTCACCCAGCATACTCATTTCAAATTCACTCCCCATTAATGTAGCAAACTCCTTGCTAAGCTTTTCAGTAGTTGCCCCAAATATGATATCATCAACATATATTTGTACAATCAGAAGATTTTTTCCC
>ML435700.1:5173-21585 GCA_005239525.1 Nicotiana knightiana
ACCATCGTCTGCTTCCCCCCTCGAAGGTACTTCGAGGGACGTTCCGGGCCAGGGGCCGCCTAGATCAAGTGAGGTCTCTAGTGATCATATCCCCACCGAGAGCAATTCAACTGGGGCCGATGAGACCAGGCCAGTAGACGCACGCTCAACTTTTGAAGAGGCTCAACAACTCTGTTCCGTGGTGAGTTTTTGTTAACTTTGCTGGTTTTTCAGCTTTGTATTTTCATCTTTCGAACTGAAGCTTCTTTTTCATAGGCTTTTGACAAGCTCAAGTCTGAGCTGCTCCACTATGAGGCCAAGTTGTGGGAAGCCTCGGGCAAGAAGAAATATCTCAGGATTCTTTGTGATAAGAAGATGAGAGAGTTGATATATCTTCGATTGGAGAAGAATCGAAGTCGATACTACAAAGGCAATCTCAAGCAATAGGTAATCCTTATTTTGAGGGAGTACATGCTTCCTTTCCTGCTTTCGGAAACTAATGTTTTGGTGCTTCAGTTGCAGAGTAAAACGAAGGCGTTGGAACGCCTTCGGGGCGAAGTGGGATAGGTCAATTCCGAATGCAATACGTTGAAGGCGCATATATGTGTTCATGTCGCGGCCCAAAGGAATGCTTTGGCCAAGGTTTCTACCCTAGAGGTACAACTCTGCAGTGCTCGAGAAAGTAGCTCGATTCAGACGGGCAGGATTACCGAGCTCGATATTGATCTTTTGAAGATGAAGGCCGAGGTCATGGACGCCTGGGCTGAAGCTGAAGAAGTTCGAGCAAAGGCCGATAAGAAAGTGTCAGTATACTTAAAAGATGTTGTCGATGCTCGGCTTGAGCTAAGGGGTGCCTTTGACATATTGAGGAGGGGCAGTGAGTATTCCCGATGCAAATCTCGGTGGGATACCCTCGAAGAGATTTATGCAACGAGTTTTGATCTCTCAGAGGAGATAAAGCAGGCCAAGGCGGATGAGATCGACGCCAAGTTTTTCCTTTCTTCTGGTGCCAGTGCTAATATTTGAAGGCCGCTGAGGGAGCAGGTCCGAGGGGCCGTTGAGGGAGCTGGTCCCGAGAGTAGGCTAGGTTTTTCTTCCTTGTCTTTTGTATAAAAATCCTGATGGGAGCTTTGTAAATGTATATTTGTGATACATATATATAAAAAATCCTTTGGTATTTCCGATTTGCTTGCGTCTGTCTTTCTTTTTGTTTTGAATTTCTATGCTTATCAATAATTAGCCCGATGAATTTGGACTTCAAAATGAAACCCTTGGGGTTATAAATTGGCCTTGAGGCTTTTTAGGCTGACCCGGAGGCTCTTACGCATTGTCCCTTAGGCGCTTTAGTTAATCATTTAGGGCTCAGTCCTCGAGTCGGGTTTCGACACGAGCTCATCGACTCTTAGTTTTTTTTTAAATCATCCCTGAGGCTCTTTAGGCTGGCGCTTAGGCTCTTACTCATTGGGTCGGTACGCCCTTTAGTGTGGCTGGCGCTTAGGCTCTTACACATTGGGTCGGTACGACCTTTAGTGTGACTGGCGCTTAGTCTCTTACGCATTAGATCGGTACGACCTTAAATATGGCTATAGTTTTCCCTCGTTAAAGACTTTTTGAAGTTTTTGTCTTTGCCCGACTCTTCGACGGCTCGAAAGAACCTCGATTACGAGTCGTTGTGTGATGATAAATGAGCAACTCGGAAGTTTTCGCTCGATGGCTGATTTCTTCAAAGCCTTTTCATTATTTGGAGCTGATATAATCAAAGCTCTTTTGCTTATGTCGAGGGTAGCCTGAATAACTGGTTCTTTTCGAAGTATTTAAAGGCCTGTGATTTTATGGCGATGGTCAGACGTCTCCGAGTCGTGTTAGTTTGGTCGGAGCCTTTTAGTCCCCGAGTGAGATAGCCTCGGCGTCTATATCGAGAGAATGCCTTTTTAGGGATCTTACAAGTTCGAATACGTAGCCTTGACTTTGATATCGAGATTATGCCTTTTTAAGGTTTTGCAAATTTGTACATGCCTTGCTTGAGGTCTTACAGTTTTGATATTTCCTCATGGAGGACTTACATTGGTGCCTCATTGAGGGCTTACGAGCTCGGAGTTGCCGGCCCTGAGGTCTTATGGCTTCGAGTTTTTCATGGCTCGATGGCGCGACTGTTGATGTTGCCTTATGGAGGTCTTACGTTGTTGGTATTGCCTTATAGAGGGCTTACATTGGTGGTATTTCCTCATGGAGGGCTTACATTGGTGCCTCATGGAGGGCTTATAAATTTGAACATGCCTCGTTGAGGGCATACATTGTCGGTATTGCCTCATCGAGGGCTTACATTGTTGATGTTGCCTCGTGAAGGGCTTACGCTGGTGATATTGCCTTGTGGAGGGCTTAAATTGGTGATATTTCCTCATGGTGGTCTTACATTGATGCCTCATGGAGGGCTTATGAGCTCGAAGTTGCCTGATTGAGGTCTTACAAATTCGAGTTTGATATCTTGATGAGCCGACTGTCGAGGACGATCCCCGTGTCGGGGTTATTTCCGGCCCTGGAGCCTTTTCTTGTGAAAATAGCATACTTCTTTCAAGCGCGAAGTGTTTTGATGATAAAGGATTCTCCTTCGATTGCTTGGTACAAGTATACATGTTTTTACCATCGAGGGTTCGATTATTCTATGTGGACACGGTTCATTCGACCGTTTGGTCCTATAAATTATTCTCTTGTCGAGACCCTCTTTGGCATATTTTAATTTCTTCAAAGAGGTGATCTCCCAAGAGGATGCCCCTCAGTATTCGAGGTTGATCGAAGAGAATCCTTGAATACTTGATGAGTTATCCTTAGGTAGCATATGGATGTTGCCTCGCTAAAAACCTCGTCGGTAAAACCTATTTGGGATAAATCTGATATGAGGGAAAAAGAGCGCAACACATGCATTAAAACCTAAGGCCTTCGAGCTGGAGGGTGCTTCGATTCCTTTCAATCGAACACCTGCACATAGGTTAGTGTAAAATGTGAATGAAAGAGGCAGAGGATTATACCTTAACTGTGGTGGCGTTCAAGCCTCGATTATGCTTCAGTTACTCGTTCCGAGGACGCGGCACGATCCTTTATTCGTTCATTCGAGCATGTAGTTTGTGATAGTTGCTCGGCTGTTTGCTTGTTCTTTGGCTCCATCGATGTATAAGGTGTCGGTGTTGGTGCCACATTGTGCACTGTGAACATCTCTTTTGCTGCGTGCTGCTCTCCGTACACTGTTTTCACTCCATCCTTCGTAGGAAACTTCATCATTTGATGAAGGATTGATGGAACCTCTCTCATATTGTGTATCCATGGCTTTCCTAGCAAAGCATTATATCTCATGTCACCTTCGATGACATGAAACTTGGTATCTTGAATTGTACCGGCCACGTTAAATGGGAGGATGATTTCTCCTTTCGTTGTCTCGCTCGCCATGTTGAATCCTTTTAGGACTCGGGAGGCGGGCACGATCTGGTCGATCAATCCGAGTTGCTCTACCACTCTCGACTTGATTATGTTGGCCGAGCTACCTGGATCCACGAGCACACGTTTAATTTGAAATTTATTCAAAAGAAAAGAAATTACCACTGTGTCATTATGAGGTTGAGACAAGGTCTCGATGTCCTCTTCGCGGAATGAAAGAGCATCTTCAGGTATATAGCTCCGAGTTCACTTTTCCCTGGTGATGGATACTTTTATTTGCTTGAAAATGGATCGCGAGGGACGTCGAATCCTCCAATAATCGTGTAGATGACGTGTTGTGGTTCTTCTGTTTCATTTTTACTGTTCGCCTCTCTTTCTCAAAATTGGTTTTTAGCTCGATTACTGAGGAACTCTCGAAGGTGCCCTTTGCTAATCAGTGGGGCTATCTCTTCTCGAAGCTTCCTGCAATCCTCGGTCCAATGACCGTGAGTGCCGTGATATTCGCATATCAAGTTAGGGTTCCTTTGTGAAGGATCTGACAGTACGGGTCTTGGCCACCTGGTGTCTTTGATTTTACCTATGGTCGATATGATGTCTGAAACATCAATGTTGAAGTTGTACTCAGATAGCTAGGGTGCCTCTACCGGCCATGTATGCCTGTCAAATCCTGCTTTGTTCACGAGTCCCGAGGATTCTGGACTCGATCCATCCTTCGATCACTTCGAGGTATGTTACGCCTCAGGATATTTCTCTGATTCTCTATATACGGTTGATACCTTTCTTTTCTTGGCCTCGAATCTCTCTCTTGAAGCCTTAATTCCTTCGCTAAGAGCCTGCTGGAATACACCGAGCCCGAGGGGGCTTCCAATTGGTCATCCTCGACTCTGATCTTCGACTGATACCTGTTGTGTACATCCGCCCAAACCACAGAGGGATACTCGATTAAGTTTTGCTTCAGCTACTTTGAAGCTATCGAGCTCTGTTCCTTTAAGCCCTGGGCGAAGGTTTGCACTGCCCAATCATCGGAGACCGGTGGTAATTCCATTCGTTTCAATTGGAAGAGGGATACGAACTTCGTTAACATCTCATTCTCTCTTTGTTTGATTTTAAAAACGTCAGATTTCCTCGTAACGACCTTGATGTCACCAGTGTGCGCCTTCACAAAAGAGTCTTCCATCATGGCAAATGAATCTATCGAGTTCGGGGGCAGGTTATGATACCACATCATGGCCTCTTTGGACAACGTTTCTCCAAATTTTTTCAATAAGACGGATTCAATCTCGTCATCTTTTAAGTCGTTCCCTTTCACAGCACAAGTGTAAGCAGTAATGTGCTCATTGGGTTCCGAGGTCCAGTTGTACTTCGGGAGATCGGGCATTCTGAATTTCTTCGGGATGGGCTCCGGAGCCGCACTTGATGGGAATGGCTTTTGCACGAACTTTTTTGAATCTACGCCTTTCAGGATGGGGGGTGCGCCCGGGATCTGTTCGACCCTCGAGTTATAGGTCTCCACTTTTTTGCCGTTAGCTTCTATCTTCTTTTCGCCTGATTCAATCCTCTTTGCGAGGTCCTCAAGCATCTTCATAACAGCGGGGTCGGCTGCTGACCAGTTATTGCTCGACCTTTCTGGTGCCTGTTCAACCCGAGGATCCGTTTCCGGTGGTGCTGTGCCTGGAGTTTTTTGATGGCTTTGTAGCTGAGTAATAGCCACGTGTTGTGCTTGCAACATCTCAAAAATGACATGAAGGCTAACTTCTCTTTCCTTTTGAGCAGGGGCTTTTTGTGCTTCATGTTGGTCTCCTTCGCGCACAGTTCCGTCTGTATGAGAGCTCACATTGACATGTTGAGCATTGCGTGAGCCTTCATCAAAACGGATTTGTACTGGTTCCCTTTCAGGTTTTTGCGGTGGTACATCGGCGCCTGAAGCAACTACACCCTTCTCTCCATGGTCCTCGAGACCGTCGTTTTCATGTGCATTTACTGAGTTAGATATTTTATGACCTGAAATTGAAGATTCTTGGGCAAGAAAAAGTTTGAAAAATAACTTGTTTTTTAGAAAACCAGCACTAGAACAATCACTATTATTTTTAGCCCCACGGTGGGCGCCAAACTGTTTACCGTGAAAATGGTAATTACAATTATATCTGATTTTGTGGTTCTAAAAATATGTGATTTATTCTAATACTAGTTGTTTAGGAAATAGATGCTAATTGAGAGTTAAGAAAAATGAGATAAGAGCAAAGGGTACTGGAATTGTGCAAACCGAGTAGTTATGAGACGAGGTCTCGAGCTGGTCGAAATAGGGCCTCGAGGTCGACCTCGAGAGCTTGACAGAGTCTCGAGCTTGTTGAAATAGGTCCTCGAGGTCGAGCTCGATAGCTTGACAGAGGGAAATCAATGAAGATATAAAAGCATTGAGGGCCTCGAAGATGGCCTCTTTATGATCAATAATGAGCAATAAGTGAAGAACAATTAATGAACACAATAAATAGAAAGCAATAAATCAATGGAACAAATGTAGAGAATGTTTGAGTTAGCGAGCAAAGGATGTTCTTCTTTTTGTATTGAATATCATATGTGTTACAAAATGACAAGGACCCCCTATATATAAGAGGGGGAATCCCAACAAAGTACTTGTGTAATTATTACAAAGGAATGCAGCTGGTACAACTATTTAATGTCTCGGTACTGACTTGTACTATTTTTGCAGACTTGGTCAGCTTTAACCACGTGCCTTTAGGGAATTTCCTGCTTTTCCATGATGGTCATCGATCTATACTGCCCCGAGGTCGAGCGTGGAGGGTCCTCGATATGATTCCTCGATCCCTCTGAAAACAGGCTATGGAATGCCATATTATCATAAAATCGGGCTCTCCGATTTTGACCGTATACGCTTTCCCTCCTACACGTGCCCGAAATTCCTAAGTACAATGGAAAAAAACCGACCCAAATGAAAATGTGACCTCGTACACGTGCGCCATCAAAGGGAACGACATGGAGGATAATGAGATCGAGTCTGTCCTGCTGAAAAAGTTTGGTGAAACTTTGTCAAAGGGATCTGTGATATGGTATCACAACTTACCCCCTAATTCTATTGACTTGTTTGCTATACTTGCATATTCCTTCATGAAAGAACACGCCGGGGCCATCAAGGTCGAGACCAGGAAGTCGGACCTTTTCAAAGTAAAAAAAAGAGATAATGAGATGCTCAGGGAATTCGTGTCCCAGCTTCAAATGGAACGAATGGACTTGCCTCCGATCGCGGATAATTGGGTCGTTAATGCCTTCACCTAGGGACTCAATACTTGAAGCTCATTGGCTTCACAGAATTTGAAGCAAAATCTGATAGATTATCCCGCTGTAACTTGGGCCAACGTACATAATCGGCATCAACCAAAAATTAGGGTCAAAGACGATCATCTTGGGGCCCCTTCCGGGTCCGTTTATCCCATCAGAGCTATTGACATATCCAAAAGAGATATTGATCATGAACCACGATAAATAGGGACCGGTATCAACCATACAATGGAGACCAGAGAGGTAATTGGTTTGGAAGAAACCCCGTGAGAAGTAAAAGGAGAAGCGATTGAGGTCAAAATAATTGGGGACTCATGAGAAAAAGCGATTTGGATAGGCCCATCGGGCCTAAGGAAGCGCCAGAGTTATCAGAGTAAAACTTCAAGGTTGATGTTTCTTCCATCGTATCTGCAATCGGATGCATCAAAGACACCAAGTGACCTCGACCTCTACAGTCTGATCCATCCCAAAGGGAACCCAACCTAATGTGTAAATATCACGGCACTTACGGTCACAGAATGGAAGATTGCCGATGTCACGACCCAAACCGATGGGCCGCGATGGGCACCCGATACCTTACTCAACCGAGTACCAACGTAACGTATCTTTCTTATTACATCATCATGGGTAAGAGGGCTAGAAGGGGCGTCATGAGATAAATAGAGTAAACATGAGGGAATACCTGACATAGAACGACTCAACTTGATATAGAAAATTATACATGTGACATACGGGCCTATAAGGACAACGTGATCCTTTATATACTTAAAACATAGGCCGATAAGGCCATACACGTATCTGTATACATGATATCTGTCTACAAGCCTCTAAGAGTACATAAATATCATAAATGTCAGGACAGGACCCTGCCATACCAATCAATACATATCCTAATCATATTGACCAAATAAGCAACTCTAGAGCAAATGGAGCGCACCAATACCTTCCACTGAGATGATAGCCTACTTGGAGGACTCTCAAACTGTCTATCGGGACTTGCGGACATGAAACACAGCATCCTTAGGCAAAAGGGACGTCAGTACAAATAATGTACCGAGTATGTAAGGAATACAAATCAGTAAAGAATAGACATGAGAGAAACATGGAGTAAAAGACTCGACATGTAAGTTTGAATAGCTATGTGAATCATTTAATATTTAAAATATCATGCATATGCGTATAAATATCATACCATGCATAGGTATATGCGTTCATAACATCATCAAGCCTCTAAGGGCATCCCATCATATCATCTCGACCATTGTGGGCAAATCATCAACGTATACCAGCTGATCAGGTGGTGGTGCATATATAATGTCGTAACCTTTTCCCATATACATATATATACATATATACTCGTATATAACACTATCTGGTCATGGGTCAATGTACATGTATAAATGAATGTAATGCATGGGAAGTACGTCAGTAAAATCTCTCGGAACGTCATAAGACCATTATGCCTCTAATTAATATTATAAAATAAACTTTATCAACTTACGTATTTTCTAAGACTCGTGAACAGATGATATAATAATAGGACACATGGAATCAAGAATATAGGCATCTCTAGTATTTCTATAAATAGAGTCATTTATGGAAGTTGTGCATTGCTCGTTTCGTTTGTATCGTATGAATCATGCCAAAAGGAAATAAGGCATAGCCTTAACATACCTGGGCCGATTCTCCTGACAATCCCTCTAACATACATCAATTGCAACAAATCACGTAACGACAGATCGAAGTAGGAAAAAATTCGTATGATATTCTTGAGAAAGATTGCACCGTACTCCCTTAGAATCGCAAAGTGCCTGTGCTATTATGCTACGAAGTCTCGTATGAATTGAAGTAACTTACGTTACTATCTTATAAAATCTTGGATGAAATTTTCCTGGTGAAGTATTCAATCCTTAATTAGCAAGCCTAGCATCCCATCTAACGAGATAATAAGTTTCTTTAAAAAGTAGGTTGTGGGCCCCACTTCATATGGTGACTTAGCCACATAACCCTCTTATTTTTCCACCTTACCATACAACTTAAGAGTCACTAATATGGTTGTAGGTTTGCTGCAAAGTTGGGGGCTTTGTCTCCACCTACTAATTATCCACAATTCCCTAATTACATGGTTAATCTCCCATTAAACCAACAATTAACCAATTATCCACATAATTAAGAATTATCTCAAATTACTTAAAATACTACTCATTTCCAACACACTTTATACATCATACTATCATGGTCATGTGATACCTTGTATATGGCACTAGTCCATGAATACCGGGTATTGTAGCTTGGACCGTATTTTATCTGTCAAACTTCGACGAAATTCATTTTCTTCAATTTGCTTACCCTCTCACCTTCACCAATTTACTCATCACTTGTTTGAAATAGCTTAATTCTTATAACCTCAAAATAATCTCATTCCCAAAATTACATCGATTAACTTACGACGAAACTTTAACATACAAAAATGCGGGATGTAACATCTCATTTCTGAGCTTCCATCAATTTATTTATGGCATAATTTCAAGTACAAAAACATGGGGTGTAACAGACGACAATTGAGAGAGGAAGTAGCCTATTTATTCAACAACGGACATCTTTAAGAATTCCTGAGCGATAGAGCCAAAAATCATTTCAGGAAAAGAGACTCTAATAAACAGATCGAGCAAGAGGAACCTCAGCACGTCATTAACATGATCATCGCTGGGGTCGACGTTCCCCAAGGGACGATGTTAAAGCGCACCCATCACTAGAGAAAAATGGACTCGAGATTATGTTCCAGAAGGAACCTTGCCTTTCAACAACGAGGACGCTGAAGGCATCGTGTAGCCACACAATGATGCACTGGTAATATCTGTACTCATAAATAAATCTCGCGTTAAGTGTTTGTTAATTTATAAAGGTAGCTTGGCTAATATCATCAGACCGAGAGTAGTAGAGCAGCTGGGTCTGCAAGACCAAATTGTGCCTGAAGTATGATTTCTAAACGGATTCAATATGGCATGTGAGACCACTAAAGGGGAGATAACACTATCGGTGAGCACCGCCAGAACCATCAGGAAGAAAAATTCTGTGTGATCGAAGAAGATATGAGATACAACGCTCTGTTCGGGAGGCCGTGGATTCACAACATGAGGGCAGTACCCTCGACACTGCACCAGGTGTTGAAATTCCCAACGCCAGGAGGGATTAAAATAATTCATAGAGAACAACCGGACGCAAAGGAGATATTTGCAGTTGACGAGGTGCTCTCGATATCCGTACTTTCTACACCAAAGGATCCGAGTTCAGTCGCCAACGGAGGGACCAAATAGCAATCACCGACACTTGCCCCGGCCAAATAGGAGAAGCAAGGGGCATATGAGGACGAAGACTATGGAGTTCCCATATCCTTCATTGTTACACCCCATATTTTCGTACGTGGAAGTACGCCACAAGTACATTGACGTAAGTTCGGGAATGAGATTTATTTTGACTTTATAAGTATCACGCTATTTCAAAAAAGGGATAAGTAAATTTGTGAATGTGAGAGGGTAAGCAAATCGATAAAAAATGAGTGTCGCCGAGATTTGGCATTTTGGAATAAAATACGGCCCGAGCTAAAATACCCGATATTTATGGACTAGAACCATACAAGGTACCACATGGCCATGATAATAAAGTAAATAAGGTATGTTAAAAGTGGGTAGTATTTTAAGTAATTTGAGATAATTCATAATTAAGTAGGTAATTAGTTAATTATTGTATTTGTGGATAAATATTTAAGTGAAATTTGTTGGATAATTATGAGGGGACAATTATACATGTGGGTGTAAGTAAGTGTGGCAACAAATTTCCAACTAATCAAGACTAAAGGAGGAGGTGGCATAAAGTGGATCAAACATGGATTTGTTGGACCAAATATTCTGAATAAATACAATTTTCATTTATAGAAGTTGGGTGCATTAGTTTATGCATAAAAGAAAAGACTCCAGCAACATTGAATCTTTCAAATAAAAGTTAAAGAATTCTTGCAATCAAAACCAGGTCCACAACGATATTAATGTGACCATTTCCCTACTTTGCCAATTTAAAAACTTTCTGTCACTTGTCTTATCTATCAAAGGTTGAAGGAATAATGTATTCTTCCATGGCTAATACACACTAGATCAAGCGTACTGTTGAATTCCATACATAAACCAGAAGCAAAATTATACGTCCAAGAATGCAAATGAAGATGCAACGGGAGTTTGTGTTTCTAAGGGAGTACGGTGCAATCTTTCTCAAGAATATCATATGGATTCTTTTCCTACTTTGATCTCGTCGTTACGTGTTTTATCGCAATTGATGTATGTTAGAGGGATTGTCAAGAAAATCGGCTCAGGTATGTTAAGGCTATCCCTTCTTTCTTTTGGCATGGTCCAAATTATACGGAAGAAACGAGAAAACTCATGGTTTTCAAAAATTACTCTATTCATAGAAATACTAGGGGTGTCTATATTCTTGATCCCCCATGTGAATTATTATTATCTTCTATTCATGGGTCTCGAAAATACGTATGTTGGTAAAGTTTATTTCATGATATTAATCAGAGGCATAATGGCCTTATGACGTACCGAGAGATTTTATTGACGTATTTCATATGCATTTCATGCATTTACATATGCACATTAACCCATGACCAGATGGAGTTATATACGCGTATATATGTAAATATATGTATATGGGATATGGGAAAAGGTTACGGTGTTATATACGCACCACCACCTGAGCAGCTGGTATATGATGACGATGTTGCCCACAGTGGCTGAAATATGGTTCAAACGGTGTTATATACGTGTAGATATGTATGTATATTCAAATGGCATTATATACGCGAATATATGTATGTATATATATATATGTATATGGGATATGGGAAAGGTTATGGCGTTATTACACACCACCACCTAATCAGCTGGTATACAATGATGATTTTGCCTACAGTGGCCGATATGATATGATGGGATTCCCTCAGAGGCTGATGATGTTATGAAACATGTACCTATGCACGACATGACATTCATATGCATATGCATGACGCTAAAAGTAATTTATGATGTACAAAGCTATTCAGGCTTACAGGTTGAGTCATGTGCTCTATATTTCTTCCATGTCTCTTATGAACTTATTTATGTGCCTTACATACTCGGTACATTATTCGTACTGACAAACCTTTTGCCTGGGGACGATACGTTTCATGCCCGCAGGTCCCGATAGACAGGTCGAGAGCCCTCCAAGTAGGCTATCAGCTCGGCGGAAGATGTTGGTGCGCTCCATTTGCTTCGGAGTCGCTTGTTTGGTTAGTATGATATAGACGGGTATTGTTTGGTATGGCAGGACTCTATTCCGACCTTTATGACATTTATGTACTCTTAGAGGATCGTAGACATATGTCGTATATGTGAAAGATTGTACGGCCTTGTCGGCCTATATTTTGAGTTTGTAAATGATTATGTTGGCCTATTAGGCCCGTATGTCACATGTATATGATAATGTAATAAGAAATATACGTTACACTGGTACAAGGTTGAGTAAGGTATCGGGTGCCCGTCGCGGCCCATCGGTTTGGGTCGTGACAAAAGTGGTATAAGAGTAGTTCTGTCCTAGGGAGTCTACAAGTTGTGTCTAGTAGAGTCTTGTTTATGGGTGTGTCGTTCACCACACTTATAAGTAGGAGGCTACAGGGCATTTAGCATTGTCATTCTTTCTTCTTACTCTAGATCGTGTGGTAGAGCTCACTTATAAGAATTCAAATTCCGAAATTCTATTTTTATTCGTAATAAGACGATGCCTACGTTCAGAAAGATGATTGATAAGAGATATAGTCGTGGAAGTGTTGAATTAGAGGAACTCGACTTTGTATCATGCTTATGATAAGTAAGTATGAGGTCTTCAGCAGATCATGTGCGTACTGAGAGGTGCAAGTCTCTTAATAAGGAGCCTTAAGGCAAGAATGCCTATCCATCTTTATGGTGAAAGACAATGAGAGATTAAGAAGATAAATACAAGTTTCAACAAGTAAAAGGAGCAAGGTGAAAAGGGTACGAGGTACCCAGTTAATGAAGGTTAACATCAGTTATAATTAAGGCAGAGGAACATGAGCTTTTTGAGTTATATTCAACAATAACAGGGGTATGTACAATTGGTCACACCCATTTCAGTTATGCCCTATGGGGGCTAACAGGTGTAGATTAAGAAGAGGACGGGATATCACGATCCGGATGGGGTTAGAGTGGCCCAAAATAGTGAATGGATTGTTTGCTTTTGTTGGCATTTCCGAAGGGTATTACAAATGTGCCAATAGATTTTCTTGTGAGACATCCAGATGGTGCACCCTAGATGATACGATTAGATGTGAATACTATCATTCTGAAGATAGGCACTGAAATACTGAATGGGATAAATATTACCTTAAGTGTGTCTCTCATCCTTAGTAGAGCGAGGATGTTGAGCAATCCAAAGAGCCATAGGATGGAGCAAAGGGAAGCTAAAAGCGAAAGAATGTCGTATTGAAGTTTTCACAAGAAAAGGGATATGTAGAAATATTAGCAGAGTAATGAAAAGAGAGATAAGGAAGCATTATGAATAAAGTGGGATACATGGATGAAAACGGTAGAGTGTTACAGAACCTATAATCAAATGAAGTAAGATATGAAAGGTGATGGGCCTTAAGACAACGAAAGAGTATAGGCCATAATTTTATATCCTCATTTCGAGAAATAAGTTCGTAACTCCAACGCGACTACCATAGGGGAGAGTTAATCCCCAGAGTAACAGAAATCAGTATGGACTGGAAAATAAGATAAACTAAATATGAGTTAGGGACTGAATGATTGGGAAGTACTCGACCTCATGGGAATTTCAGATTTTGTTCCAGCGGTAATAGAAGGGACCACATACGAAGATTCACGATGAATACAGAGAATAGTCATTCGGGGAGACGCTTCCCTAGAGCAAGCAATGTGTGCAAAGTTAAGCCTAAGAGACTGTATGTGCCAGTTACACTAAGTATCACCCTCGCGAGTAAGGGAATTTGTCATCCTTGGTACAGAAGAATTTCCGCAAGACGATTACGGATCATTAATATTAAGAAACGACGCCAAAGATGAAGAGGTAAAATATATATAGGTAGATCCTCGTGGCTTCAGTTTTTAGTACATCCCTAAAGGGGGGAATATGGGGTAATATGGCATTAGGCAAGAATTAAGTGGTTCTAGTGACTATGGAATGGTAAAGGAAGAATGTGATAAATTGTGCGAGACTAAATTGCATAGTTTAACATGTGATATACCTTACATTTTATGCGCACTAATGATAAAATTACACTTGTTATGTGCTTAATGGAGTTTATTTCATGTGTAGGTGAAGTGGAGATGGAAACAGAGCTAAAAGGATGCAAATACGTCGAAAGATACGCGAAAGGAGATACCCAGGCGATAGTCGGGCGACAGAGCCAAACACACTGACCCTACCTGGCGTTAGCCAGGCGTTAGGGCTGAAACGCCAGCCCTACCCTAGCGTTAGCCAGGCGTTTGGGCTAAAACGCCAGCCCTAGCCTGGCGTTAGCCAGGCGTTTGGGTCCAAACTCCAGGGTCCCCAGTCGGCCAGAAATCGAGTTTTGACGGGTTTAAGTGTTTTCCAATTGAAATAGAAGTCTCCTACACGGTTAGGGTTCACCCTAAACCTATAAATAGACTCCTAAAACACAACTACAAGGGGAGATTCACAGGGATACACAGAGATTCGAGTTTAGAGTGAATCGAAGGCAAAACATCAATTTGTACATATTTTCTTCCTTACTTTGTAGTTTAATTATGCTAGTTGTTTTAGATTTTATTCTTATGAATTTGTTTAGCTAATTTCTTGTGGAACCCGTTGGGGAATAAACTTATTGTGATATTAATATAGCTTTGATTGGTTGATTAAACTCTATTTGTTCAACTACGTTCTTGTTGTAGTTGATTGAAGGGCCCTCAATTAGCTGTGCCTATTTATTATGTATCTACTTGAGAGAGAGTGCATATTTAGGTAATTGTTTGAACAACACCACTCCCAGAGTATAGACGAAAGTCATAACCGAGGGTTTAGAGGTTGGATTAGAGATAACGATACTTCGGGTGCAATCTAAGTGAACTGTAATGCAATCTAGCTAGCGTAACTTGAGAGAGTGCGTCTAGTAAATTATCATAATTACTTGAGAGAGATTTATGGTAGATAGAGTGTTCATGATTGATAGAGATAACTAATCAAGGATATACGAAGTATCCAGAAGTAAGTTCACCAGCGGGGGAAACCATAACCTTAGATTGTTATTACAATTGTGTATACCTTAACATAGTTAATCTTTAGCTTTAATATTTAGTATTAGTAATTTAAATAACATCAGGTGACAGCTGAGTAGTATTTTAACAGCGTGCTTGATACGTCAATTCCCTGTGGGATCGACTCTGGGCATAATACCCCAGGATTATATTTGCAACGCCCGCTTAGTCTTCTACAAGACATAGTTGAGCGTGATCAAATTTTGGCGCCGTTGCCGGGGAATTAACGGTATTATCAAGTGTAGCTGTAATTGTACATATTATTATTAGGTTTTAAGTTTAAATTTTTTTTAGTATTTGATTTTTATTTTCTTTATTTTAGTTTTATTTGTTAAAACATGGCATCATGGAATTATGAGAGTTATGTTGGTAATTCTACTTTTGATCCTCATTATGCATATTATGGAGGAAACCACCCAGAGCAAAATTATCAAAATATTCCCGAGAGCGAGTTATGTGCACCAACTCAATCTTATGTGTGGAATGTGTGTGATATGTGTGGTGGTCAAGATGGTCACTTTCAGGGTTGTGCTTATATTTCTTATCTTCCCCCAACCCCTTACTTTGATGATTCTTCTTTTTCCTTTGAAGTTAATAGAAATAAAGAACTCAGTGATGATGACTGGAAAAGGCTCGAGGATATGATGAAATGCATTCTGGAACAACTTGAGGAGTTACAACTGCGGGTACAAAGGCAAGATGAAACTATTCGCAACTTGGAGGCTCAAACGAGTCAACTAGTTGAAGCTTTTAATGCTCAATATGCCAACGGTATGGATAGTAGCCAGGAGCAGTGTACATCAGAGATGAAAATTGAGGTGTCAATGGAGGTGTCCAAAGTAGAAAACTAGCACTCTAACCAACTAGGATTTGAGGATGCCGATGTTGAAGAAGTATTACTAGAGTCAACCAGGGACGTTGAGGATACAACTTTAATCGACTCTAGTGTTATTGTGGTTGAGGATGTTGAAAGTCCTGCAGTTCATGTGTTTGAGCGCATTGGTCCTCACTCCAAACATTTTTCCACATTGTGTTTGGATGATGATATGGAAATAGAGTCATCTGAGCCAATTAAGGAGTCAAGGAAGGAGGAACAAGATACCTACATTCTGGAATTTTTCGTGCCAGAAAGACAGGACTACATACCTCATGTAAAAGCCAAGAAGTATAAAATAATACAATGGTTGCTTGGGCCAATTATATTTGTTCCACCACCCATGGAGCATAACCGAAAACTTGATGCCAAATTGGGGGTGCAATTCATAAGTTCGAAGTGGAGGCAGAAAGTGATTCACGTCGTGCCGCGACGTTAAATCAAGCGCTTGTTGGGAGGCAACCCAGCTTTACTGCTTTATTTTATTT
>MDKJ01138704.1:0-10418 GCA_005239525.1 Nicotiana knightiana
GGGGGTTTCTTCACCAGCAAAGTGGAGGCCAATGAGTACGTTGTGAAGGAGTTTTCTTTGAATGTTGCCCACACAAAGAGGGGCATGTATCTTACTCAGGTCCGGAACAAGAAGATCTTGCACAGTGGTAGTGCATTCAATGACTATGCTGATGAAGATGAGACTCGCTACCAAGAGAAAGTGGCATTGGGAGAACTGGCTCGTCCGTGGTTGGCATCAGTTATTTCTATCCCAGGGACTACCCCGGCTTGGTTGACTGCAGGTTCCACCATCTACATGAACACACTCAACTTCGAGGCTAAGGGTTGGGCTACCTTTGTTTGCATCCGCATAGACCCCATTATTTATGACAGTGATATGCCTCTCTCACGAGCCCTGATAGTTGGAGCAATTATGGATGGAATACCGATTAATGTGGGGAAGATCATGGCTAGGGTGATTGACCGGATTGTGCAGAGAAATGAGGCCTCATATCCTTGTCCCAACTTCCTCACTATGTACTTTAGGGACATGGAAGTTGAGGGAAGGGACTTTGATGTCACAGTGAGGCCCAAATCAACTTTTTCATGGTATAGTCTTAAAGGTCCGGACAACCCCAAGGCAAAAGGGAAATCCACCACAGTTGCTGCCCCTGGGACTTCTACTGCTGCTGAGCCCTCCGCTGCTGCTGAGGGGAACACTATTGCTACCGACCTAGAGTCCTCTTCGGATCCTGCTATATCTATTCCACTCCCAGTGCCTACTTCGTCCACTTACCCTCAGACTGCCTTGAGGGTGTCTCAGACTCTAGCTGGTATCACCAACTGGCTGCATGTAGCTTCTTCTAAGCTTACTGATCTTTCTACCACTGTTTCAGCTCGGTGAGCTCCAGCACAACTTACATTGCCTCCATCACTGGAGGAGACATTGAGTAGCCTGGTGGATAACCAGAAGAAGATCATGGAGACCCTAGGAAAGCATGGAAAGGAGATTCACTCTTTAGGCAAATCTTTGAAGAAAATGAAGAAGTCCCAGGATGATCTGAAGAGGGAGGTCACGAAGCTAACCACAGCGGGGGATATCCCCCTTGATTTGTTGATAGGAGAGCCCGCACCCACTGACCAGGCTGTACAGGTTCAGGAGCTGGAGCTTACCTCAGCCTCAGTTCGCAGAGGAGTCATCCCGAGGACTGATTATATGGAGATCCAGCTTGAGGATCCAGAGGGGCAGACCTCTTCACTTCCACAGGACCCTGCTCCTTCCACTATCACTGTACCTTCTTCTACAGATGATCCTGACCCCATGCAGACAGAGGCACCATAGGGAGTTTTCCTTTACTCTCTCTCACCCTTTTCCCCTATTTTATACTTTTGGGCATCTAGCATTGAGGGCAATGCTAATTCTTATTGGAGGGGGTGGCCTCTATTTGGTGATTCAGACACTTTGTCATTTTGTTGGGCTGTAATAATTGCTGATACTATTTTTCTTTTCCTTATTTGCATTTCCGTACCTTTAGCTTATTTTAATTTTGGTATGTATATATTTGTTTTCCCTTCTTATGTATATATTCAGTCCTCTCTTAATGTATATTCTTCTTAATCCCCTATTGTACATATTCGTTTCTACTTTTCGTATTATTACTTTACAACTTCTTTAGCTTTTCTATTTATAGTTAACTTCTTATTTCATTTAGTAGCTTCTTTTTGAAGATTTATAGCTTCTTCTTTACTTTTTGTGCTATCAATAAGCCCCTGGTTTTCTTAAGGCCACGGTTCTTCCCAGGGTGGAAATGTGCGAACTGGGTGTCTCTTCCCTACGACGGACGGTGTGACGACCTTCTTAAGGGATTGAGTCTGTTTTTGTTTTTTTATATTTTATTTTATTTTCTTATTTTTGGTTCTCCTTTTTTTTGGTAAGTAATGAATAAATGTGACTCAAATAAGCTTCACTTGGCACCAACATACTTACCTTTGACCTCATGGTTAGAGACAAGTTACAAATGAGTCTAGTTCTAAATTGTGACCCTTAGAGTCTTGAGTTGACTAAAAATATTGTCAGGTGGCGTTTATAGCCATATGAGAGTGTTCAATCTAAACCGAGGTTGTTGTGGGCCCTTGTCTCTATGCTCTTTAACGATCCTGGGGTTTGAGAGGTGAGGTTTGAATTGCATATCCCGAGTGCTTGCCCCGACTATTTTTCTAGGCGAAATCTTAAGTGAGCTCGACTTGTGAAATGATAATAAGCCATCCTTGATTCCCTATTGATATTAAAAGACTTATATAGCCTACCAAGACAAGATCCTTAGTCAATCCCCTTTGAGCTGAACCTATTTGTTCAAAAAACACATTACAAACCTTCATCTGTTCTCTAATGACCCTCTCTTGGCATCCATTCTTTCCTTGAGCACTCATGATGAACAATAGTAAAAAAATCACAAGTTTGGGGGAGAGATGAGGAAATTCATAGTGATGAAGAAATTTTCATGAAAGGAAAAGTCAATGAAAAGGGTGAATTGCAAAACAAGGCAAAAAGAAAAGCATATAATTGTAAGGAGTCAATAAAACAAAAGTGAAAAGGCTTGAAATGATGAAAAAGAAAGAAAAAGGGAGAAAAGTGAGCTTCAAGTAAAATAAAAAGCGACAATGAGTCTCTCTAAGTCCCCCAAGGAAGAGATTAAGACTCAAAGAGTCAAACAAAATAATGAGAAAAATTGTAAAAAAAAATGGAGTGCTTAAGGAGAGATATTCTATAATAGTTCGTCCTGTCCAAATGTGATCCAAAAGCCTTCATTACATCCCATTAAAGCCCTATAGAATCTCAACTTGAGTAAGCTTTAATTGGTGATGATTTATACAAGGGGCAAGCCTATAGTACTTAAAGCCGGACTTGTGCCATTCTTTTGAGAGTGAAGAGAGCACCTATTTGATGATCCCAATTCTGAGAATGTATTCTATTCAGTGAGGTGAGCCCATGGAGAGTAGATGAGAAAGAGTCTAGGATCCACAGTGATTGAGGTAGCAGGGAGAATATCTTTGACAAATTGAGTCAACTCTTGAAACTTTGGTGTCACATTAGATCTAGTAAACTAAGAAAGTCATTACAAAATATTGTCAATAATGCATTTGTGTTGAGGGTAACTTTTAGTCCCAATTGAAGCTTGAGAAAGTCATATTTGAATAGCTGAAATACTTTCTCTTTTATTTACGGAGGTAGGAGTTATCTTGTTTGCTTGAGGACAAGCAAAAACTTAAGTTTGGGAGAGTTGATAACTAAGAATTTGTACCTATTATTTACTCTCGTTTTCTTAAGTTTTGAGGCAAAATTGCATTAAGACACTCCGTAATTTGATGCAAGTTATTTAAATTGCAGGATTTGAGTTGAATTGAAGTTGTTGACTAAAACTAACTCAAAGAGAAGCAGAGCTTGCACTCTCCCAGAACCCGGTAAAGCCGCTGTCCACGCTAATATTCCGCTGTAGCGGTTTTCACTTGAATTTCGCTGTCCCTGTGAAAATTCCAGTAGACTCTGCTTTTGAGACCCAGCTCACCGCTGCAGCGTTCAGAAATCCGCTGGGAGCGGATTCCTAAGATTAGAGACTTGCCAACCTGAAGTTGTTCATATTAACGCCAGTCAGCGGTATTATTGCGCTTCCGTGCTTTTAGGAATCGCTGGAGCACTATGAAATTCCGCTGAGGGCGGAATAGAGATGCAGAAAGAACCCATACCAGAAACGCTGCAACGGTTGTTATTTCACTGCCGCGGTAGCCAACCCGCTGGAGCACTTAGAATTTCGCTGGGAACGAAATCTTCGTAGGGACAATTTTGTCCAGTATTTTCAGCTTAGAATAAATACAATTTTTTCTCATTTTTAGGTCATCAGACAAGAGAGTGAGCTCGTGGATAGTGTTTTTATTCTGTTTTGAGTAATTTTCGCTTAGATTCTACCATACTTCTTAGATTTTATTCTTATAATTAATATTTATGAGTTTAATTTCATCTTCTATCTTAGTTTCTTGCATGATAATGACTAGCTAGACCCTCAAGCTAGGGTTGTGACCCAACCCTACTGTGGGTAACTAATGGGTCTTCTATTTTAGGTTGAATTTGTGATTGGGTGTATGACTTTTAGTCTATTTCATGCTTCATTGACTGAATTAGTGGCTGCAAATACTAATTTATGCCTTTTGACTAGGGTTGTTCTTGAGAGAGATGACCCAAGTCTAGGTAAATAGGCTAACAAGGCATTGGGGTGAACTCACGAGAGTGATAGCCCTAATAAAAGGGTAAAAACTAGAGATAGTAATACCCGACTTGAGCCATTTCATTTGATTTGATGCAACACCTAATTGGGTTTGAGAAAGCCAATTCAGGCATAATCATCCAAATTACCGAGAGGTATTGGGTGAGTAATTTAGTATGAGGTTATGGCATTTGCCCAAAATTCACAAGCTTATCCTAGATTTTAGATCCCATTAGTCACTTGCCTAGGAGTAAGTTGCAACCCTAGTGCCTTTAATCATTTGATTAAAATCCACAAAAATTTTGTAGTTAGTTAGATAATATTACTTGTTAGACTAAACTTTAGAATAGATTCAAAATCAAATCATGTTGAGAAGAGCAATTAAGAACATGAAAAATCAAGTAGAAATTTGACTCCCATTGCATAACTCCATGTGAATATCGATCCCGACCCTTTCGGGTAAAAGCTACTTTGACCCTGCCTTGCTACTTAAATAGTGGTATAGGTGGGGTTAGATCAACAAATATGTAAATATACGTCATAAATTCTTGTATGGACTAATATTCAATTGTAAGTTTCAATTAGCAAGACAATAAAGAGTTACTACTATTTTATTATATATATGTACATTTCTACATTTTGCTTGGCATTGGGAGTTGCGTGCTACAACTTCTAGCAATAATTACATATTTTAAATTTACTAATTAAATAGTTATTCTGAAGTTAAAGCCTCTCTTATGTGCCGTGTGTGTTTCACTTGTAACAAAAATGAAGAAAACTAGCTAATTAACCTTTCATTATCGTGACTTTTGAGAGTTTTGCATTATCCTTGAGCGTACTTTTTGCTTATAAGTACAATTACCTTACAAGATTTTTATGTGAATTGTACCATGTGAAAAATAATATTATTTTCATTGATTTACAATAACATTATTGGCTATTTACTATCAATGACAATTGGGTTATCATCTTGATTGTCTAGGTGTTGGGCAATGAAAATTCATAAAGGCTGACCTTATTCATATATTGTTGTATATGCTCTGTATTTTCTATCGAATTTAGAGTTCTAGCATTATTGTCAAAGCCAAGGCAAATTTTATGTTGCCAGATGAACTCTTCATGTATTCACTTTGTTATTTATGTTCTCATTTGTCTTCTGTTTACTCGGATGCCTTTTCTATTATTACTTGGAGTCTGAAATATATAAATTTTGATTGTGTTTGTATACATAATTCTTGTATTATATCATAATTAATTATTCAGTTGTCAATCCATTTAAATTATAGTATTTAGAGGTATCGTTATTTCAGTGCATAAATATATATTTCTTTTTGTCTTTGTGGTGTTATAACTTTAGTCCCATTCTATGTTTTCTTTTATTTATTTATTTATTTTATTGTTATCTTTTGAGACTACGATATTCAAATTTTGGTGTGTAATTTTGAGTACTTGGCTGAGTAAAGAGAAATATTTAATTAGTGAGTGCAAGTTAGATTTTATTATAATTTTGTTTTTACTTCTACTTCTGAGGAAGTATTTATAAATCTGAGCGAACAATCCTATTTTTAAATGTTTGGGGCGAAGAACAATCCTACTTTTAAACGTTTGGGGCGAAGATAAATGTATAGTCGTTATGCTTTGTTTGGAGGTTTTGTTGAAACATATATTTTTTCATGTTTTTCCTATTTTTGTTAAGATTATTTATATGTGTTTATTAAATTTAGAGCATGAATTTATCAATATATTTATATCATTAGAGGTTATATTATCTTAATTAGCTTCAAACACTTCTTGCTAAATGAAAAATACACCACTCCACTGTAATGTATTTAATGAATAAAATTTAAAGGGTAAAATTGACATTTTCTGTTAGTTGTAACATTTCCTATTTGATAACTTATATTTTTAAAATTTATGGATATTTTAGAATAATGATAGGAACAAACGTGCATGGCACGTTACCAGAGACTAGTGGCAGGTTAGAAATCATTAAGGTTTTGGCTTACAAAAGAAAAATCATTCCCTGTTTTTATGGAAATCGGAATAATTGTTTTCTGTTATATACCTATTTCACACCAAAAAGTCTCAGCGTGTTTGCTTTGATGGGAGGGAACAAAGGTATGAAGAGGTTGGAATACTTGTCGCTTATATCGAAGGTATGTAACGAGTTAGAATCTCATTTAGGTTTTGGCTACAAAGTATTAGCTGAATTTATTACTGATTTGGGTAGAAGTTGCTTAACGGTTGATGAATTTGATAGGAAATTGAAAGATAATGGTGCTGAAATCCCAGATTATTTTGTACGGACATTGCTTACTATTATCCATGCTATATTGCCTCCTCCTAGCACCAACTCGAAGGATGGAGAGGAAGAAGAACGGGATGGGACTAGAACTAGGCCTAGGGCTAGGGATGCTGATCATGATGATGGTAGAGCTGAACGTCATAGGGGTTCACAGAGGCACAGGGAAAGAGATAAAGATACATATGCAAAGGGTAGGAGCTCTGATGATCGGAGGAAGTCGACGCATCCTGTTATGGATGAGCCCGAGTTGTGTACAGTTTATAAGGGAAGGGTGTCGAGGGTGATGGATTCTGGTTGTTTTGTTAAGCTGAATGGCTTTAGAGGGAAAGAAGGCTTGGTTCACGTTTCTCAGCTTGCTAATACAAGGGTTAGTAATGCTAAAGGTTTAGTTAAGCGGGACCAGGATGTTTATGTTAAAGTTATCTCTATCAGTGGGCAGAAGCTGAGTTTGTCAATGAGAGATGTTAATCAGAATACAGGAAAGGATCTGTTGCGCTTGAAGAAAAGCTCAGGCAATGATGCAAATCCTTCAAGCATGAATATGGAGGGCTCTAGGACTAGGAGGATTGGCCTTTCCGGTATCAGCATTACTGAGGTGGAGGAGCATGTTGTTCCGTCTCGTAGACCGCTGAAGAGGATGAGTTCACCTGAAAGGTGGGAAGCCAAGCAACTTATTGCTGCAGGAGTTTTGGGGGTGAGGGAACGTATCATGTTTGATGAAGAAGGGGACGGGCTGCTATATCAGGAAGAAGGTGCTGAAGAAGAGCTTGAGATTGAGCTAAATGAAGACGAACCCCCTTTCTTGCAAGGCCAGAGCCGTAACTCAGTGGATATGTCCCCTGTTAAAATTTTTAAAAATCCTGAAGGATCCTTGAGTCGTGCTGCTGCCCTACAATCAGCTTTGATAAAGGAGAGAAGGGAAGTAAGGGAGCAGCAACAGAGGACGATGCTTGATTCCATCCCAAAGGATCTCAACAGACCATGGGAAGACCCAATGCCAGAGACAGGAGAGAGGCATCTGGCGCAAGAGCTGAGGGGTGTTGGTTTATCTGCCCACGACATGCCAGAGTGGAAGAAGGATGCTTATGGTAAAGCCTTGACCTTCGGCCAGAGGTCTAAGCTATCCCTCCAGGAGCAGCGGCAGAGTCTTCCTATTTACAAATTGAAGAAAGAACTGATTCAGGCTGTCCATGATAATCAGGTCCTGGTCGTCATTGGTGAGACAGGTTCTGGCAAGACAACACAGGTGACACAGTATCTAGCTGAGGCAGGGTACACAACAAAGGGGAAAATTGGCTGTACTCAGCCTCGTCGAGTGGCTGCAACGTCAGTGGCTAAGAGAGTTGCTGAGGAGTTTGGTTGCCGATTAGGTGAAGAGGTCGGTTATGCTATTCGGTTTGAAGATTGTACTGGGCCAGATACTGTGATGGCATGCTTCTGAGGGAGATTTTGATTGATGAAAATTTATCCCAGTATTCAGTCATAATGCTTGATGAAGCACACGAAAGAACAATTCACACTGATGTTCTTTTCGGTTTGCTTAAGCAGCTCGTGAAGAGGAGACGTGAACTTCGTCTAATTGTCACATCTGCAACTTTGGATGCAGAGAAGTTTTCTGGTTATTTCTTCGACTGCAACATCTTTACAATCCCAGGAAGAACTTTCCGAGTAGAGATACTCTACACAAAGCAGCCAGAAAGTGATTACCTTGATGCAGCTTTAATTACTGTTATGCAGATCCACTTGACAGAACCTGAAGGTGATATCCTCCTCTTCTTGACTGGTCAAGAGGAGATTGATTATGCTTGCCAGTGCCTTTTCGAGAGGATGAAAGGACTAGGTAAAAATGTTCCTGAACTGATCATACTACCTGTCTATAGTGCCTTACCCAGTGAAATGCAGTCCAGAATTTTTTACCCTGCCCCTCCTGGGAAGAGAAAAGTTGTTGTTGCAACTAATATTGCTGAAGCTTCTTTGACAATTGATGGTATATATTATGTTATTGATCCTGGATTTGCAAAGCAAAATGTCTACAATCCAAAACAGGGACTTGATTCACTGGTAATTACCCCAATTTCACAAGCATCAGCAAAGCAACGAGCAGGGCGTGCTGGGCGAACCGGACCTGGGAAGTGTTACCGTCTGTTTACTGAGAGTGCATTCCACAGTGAAATGTCCCCTACTGCCATTCCCGAAATCCAAAGGATAAATCTTGGGAACACGGTTCTTATGATGAAAGCAATGGGTATTAATGATCTTCTGTCGTTTGATTTCATGGACCCACCTTCCCCTCAGGCTCTCGTATCTGCCATGGAGCAACTTTACACTCTTGGAGCACTTGATGAGGAGGGGCTCCTGACAAAGCTGGGAAGAAAAATGGCGGAATTTCCATTAGATCCTCCTTTGTCCAAGATGCTTCTTGCTAGTGTGGACCTTGGCTGTAGTGATGAGATCTTGACCATAATTGCTATGATTCAAACCGGAAATATCTTTTACCGACCAAGGGAAAAACAAGCACAGGCCGATCAGAAAAGGGCCAAATTTTTTCAGCCTGAGGGTGATCATCTTACCTTGCTTGCTGTTTATGAGGCTTGGAAAGCCAAAAATTTTTCAGGTCCATGGTGTTTTGAAAATTTTGTCCAGTCTCGATCTCTCAAGAGGGCGCAGGATGTTAGAAAACAGCTGCTCTCCATCATGGACAGGTATAAATTGGATGTTGTGAGTGCTGGAAAGAATTTCACAAAGATCCGGAAGGCTATTGCCGCAGGTTTCTTTTTTCGTGCTGCTAGAAAGGATCCTCAAGAGGGTTACAAAAATCTTGTTGAGAACCAGCCAGTTTACATTCACCCTAGCAGTGCTCTTTTCCAGAGACAGCCAGACTGGGTTATTTATCATGAGCTTGTTATGACAACAAAGGAGTACATGCGTGAAGTGACCGTGGTAGATCCTAAGTGGCTTGTCGAGTTGGCACCAAGATTCTTCAAAGTGGCTGATTCAACGAAATTAAGCAAGCGCAAGAGGCAGGAACGTATTGAGCCTCTTTACGATAGATATCATGAGCCAAACTCATGGCGATTGAGTAAGAGGAGAGCGTGATTCTTTTTGTTTTTCTCTTTTCTTTTTTGTTCTGTGTTGGTTCAATCATCAATGAAATGCCCGCTGTTTGTTATTGTAAAGCGACATATATTTGGTCAATCTAAAGCAATTTGTCAATTGCAGCACTTCTTTCATGTAAGCTTTTTCCCGATTTGACCTGTTATAGTTTTCACTCAAGTGAGCTCGATAAAAATTTCTCTCAAAAGTGGTTATAAGCTCTCAGTTATGTGCTTTTGCAAGGGAAATAACTCTTGAATTGAACTTCAATTTTTTCCTGTTCTAAGGATGGATTGTTGGAATGACCCTTGAACTACTTTTTGACAGTAGGGAGAATATTAATACTATATAGAAATAGATAAAAGAGATTTTTATTGTCCTCACATGGCAGTTTTGACATTTAGTTCTGAAGGTCTTCCTTTCGCTTATGTCTAGACCTTTATGTTCATTTCTCTCTTATGTTTACGCAGGGCAAGCTATTTTGAAGCGCTTTTTGGTAATGCATGTTTTGGGCCTTTTCTCTACTCTTCCATTCTCTTTGTTTTCTCTCTCTGCCTTTCTCATTCCCTGGGAGGACAGTGTAATCGCATCAGTGAAATCACTAAAGGAGATCAGCAAGCACATATTGTCAAATTCATATCTGTTTGTGCTTCACAAATGTAAGCATGTGAATGCTATGTTTCAGGCCTCGCTCTCTAGCTTGAAGAATGCTTGGAGTTCATCAATTTGAGAAAGAATTTTGCGCTGCAGTGAGAATTTACTAGGATTTGGTTGATTCATCTACTTTTTCTTGTTATAGCA
>ML435704.1:0-22786 GCA_005239525.1 Nicotiana knightiana
AAAACCCTAAAAATCATTTACCCATGCCAAGACAAAATTTCACATCCTTCCAAACCAGTTGGGACCCACTTTCACATGCCTTCACATGTTTTCACATGCCTCCGTATGCTTCAACACATGCAGCACACTATTTTCACATGCTCCCACAACCTGTCACATGCCAAAACCATGTATATTTCACCCCTGTCACATGTTTCCAGCAGCTTTTAGTTGGTTTTTCCTAAGGTCCTTCACATGTAAAAAGGGACCCACTTGTAGATAAGTTTGCCATGTAAGATAGGTTTACTTTAATGCAAGTTTGTCTTGTAATAACCTCCTACTCCTATATAAAGGAGGCCTTGTAGTAGTTGTAGGATTATCTTGTAACTTTTCTAAACCTTTGTGATATACTACATATGAGTTCCTTCTAAATTTCCTTCTTGTTCTTTCTTTCGAATGGATGGAAAAGCCGGTCCATGTATGAAAATAGAGTAAGAATACTCTAAGAAAGTTAGCTTGTTGTAGTACGAATGTTTTCTGAGTTTAATACTAAACACAAAAGTGAAAAATCAGAAAGATAAAAGAAAAGAAGTGAGGTTTTATACCAATCGAGGGCATTCGACCACGAAGCAAGCAACGAGATGATCGTTGAGGATGCCAATCGGCTGCTGTCCAACCTTGAAACGCTCGTTTCATTTCGACAGACGCTAATTTCATTGAACTCAGCGTCGTGCCAAAAAGAAATGGGTGTCTTTGGTTTGAATATGCCGAAATAGATAGAACTGGTGCGACGATGGTGTAACATTGGAGGCTGGGCAGTGGGGTGGCCGCTAAAGGTGGCTGGCCGGCGGCGGCAGTGGGGTAGTCACCCAATTTTTGGGGTGAAATTGACATCAATGGGTAGGTCTTGAAGAACTCTATCCGTTGATGTATGTATTATAGGGTAAAGGTGGTTCAACCTTGACAGATTTCAAAAAGAAGAGAAGGCTAGGGTTTCGGATTTAGGTAGATCTATGGAGATTGAGAGGAGCTATGGGGATTTGGGGTTCGGATTCATGGAGAGGAGGTTAAGACGAGTGAGGGGTGAAGTTTTGGTGGTGTTTGGACGGCAACAGGCAGTAGTGTCGTCATGGAGAGAGGCGACGGCGGCAGAGGGTGAGAGAAGAAAGAGGGGGTTAGGGTTTAGATTTTGGGTTAATTAGAGCAAAATTTCTTATTTTTATCTTTATATATGAAATGAGAGATTAAATTAGGGCCATTGGATTGAAAAGATCTGATGGCTAGGATTGACCCCTTGTAACTTAACCAAAACGACGTAATTTGATCACGAAACTACATCGTTTGAACACTAACCTGGCAGCCATTTACTTGGCATTGAAATTGCACTTTTAGCCACCTAACCATTTCATTTTTAGCCCATTTCCCTTAATCTTATCTTATTAAACTACAATCTAATTAACCTAAATACCAACCAATAAAACAAGACCTAATAAAACTCATTAGCTAATAATTGAATTAATTATATGAGAAATCAATTTCGTTAACTTATCAAATAATTAGCCAATTAAAAGAGCACACACACACAAAAAAAAGTATAAAAAATTATTTTTGGTATTTTTGTGACAAGAAATTCAATTAAAACGCAAAAATATAAGAAAAATAACGATTGAAGGAGAATTAACATTTACAACTTTAGGAGCATTTAAATGGTGCAATTTCANCAATTAAAACGCAAAAATATAAGAAAAATAACGATTGAAGGAGAATTAACATTTACAACTTTAGGAGCATTTAAATGGTGCAAAATTAAATATTCACACAGCCCTAGCCAACAATACTTTGAGGATGCTAAAGGTAAATGCTTAATGTCCATATCAAAAGGTTCTCATAACTATATAAAAAAAGACAATAATCTAGCTAGCCTTTGCATATATATTAAAGAATTGCTCTCAAAATTCAGAATTATGCTTTAACAAGTGTAAAAATTGCTGGGCGAGATAGGCTTATTATTCTGGGATACGACGCAATTGGTGGTTAAATGAAATTAACAAGTTTTATTGCTTTAAACTCGAGGGTAACTGCATTAGAGTGGGGAAAAAAAAAGATAAATAATTATAAAAAAATTAAGCGGGGTTGGACAAGTTTATGCAGATGGGACAAGTGCAATTTCTGATTTTTTTTATTTTTTATCTATATTTAGTGCCTAGAGCAGTTTTTGGTGTGCATCTTCAAGAATTTGATGCTGATGTTTCTAGTTAAGTTTTTTTTGTTCACGATTCTTGTTAAATATAAAAATAAGATATTGTTAAGTAGATGACTAGACCAAAAGAGCATACTTCTATCAAACTAAGTAACCAAAAGTGCTCTAAAAAAAATTCAAAGGGACTATGTTTAATTTACCTCAAACATAAGGGACCATTTATGTCAATTTCTCCGTTTGGTTTAAATATTGAGGACCTAATCAGATTTAGGCAAAAAAGTCGGAAGTTTTGCAGTCGTACTCTATATTTGTGTCACATTTTAACTTGTACCCTGTTTTTTAAAATTATTGATTTCGTAGCCAGTTCATAAAAATTCTGTAATAATATGACAACACCCCTGATAAATCGCGTAATATGCAACCTCATTCATGAAAAAAGATTTCCTCCTCTCCTCACAACAACTTTATCAAAAAACTAAAAATTTATCCAGATTCATCTTCAGAATCACACTTGCATGAAGTTGTTTCACCTTGAAGCTAAAAACTTCATGCTAACGCATGCTGAAGTTATTTATTGTGCAGTCTACAGTTTTGCCATGAGTGCTGAAGTTATTTAGTTCATTTGCTAAAACTTCAGTTTAAACATGATGAGGTTATTTAGTTCATTCGCGAAAATTTGGGACTAAATATTAATTGATTTGATTGGATTGAAACTTCGGCCCATAAATATTAATTGGACTGATCCATATATTCCCGTGGGCTTCTTTGGGCCAGTGTTGAGATCTTGATGCTTCTTTTTCTAATTTTATTGGAAAAGTCTTATTGAATTTACAAAGCTTGTTTCAACCTTTTTCTCGAATGAATTTACTTCTTAATTTATTATTATTTAAATTTTCCAAATGAAGAAGAAAAGTATCCTTGCTTATTTCAATGATCTTATTAAAAGTGAGTCAAGTTGCCAAGAACCCAACATCTTCACACATAACGAAAGTTTGTCTGTCTATTTTTGAAAACATAACATCATAAAAGTCAAACTCAATACAAATTTGTGTTCAAACATGTTATTGTCCCCTCGTACAGACGATAATGTTGTAAATTAATCAAAGTTTAAAATTTTGTTCCACTTGTACAAAATGTTTTTGCTTGTTATATCTCTGCAAAAGATAAATAAGTATTAAAAAAAAAACTTAAGCGGGGGTAGGACAAGTTTATGCAGATGGGGCAAGTGCAGTTTTTGAATTTTTTTTTTTTTTTTTAAATCTATATTTAGAGCTTAATATAGTTTTGGGGGTTTCACACATATAGCCGGCCATATTAATTATATATATTTTTAGCCATATACATTGATTATACATAATTATACATATGCAATACATATATTATGCATATATTATTATTTCTAGTTTAAGTGCTAGGGTGAGCAGCTATTTGGGAAAGTCTGTGGATCATATTGTGATTTACTCTAGAAAAGTTGCCCGATGAATGAGGAAGAAATTCAAAAATAGCCATATTTACAAGTGGTCATTCAAAAATAACCACATTTTCAAAAGTAATCGAAATTCAGCAACTTTTCATGTAAAGATAAATCTGGACGAAAGCATTGTTCAAAATCTAAAAAAATACTCCAGTATATTATAATGGAGTTCCAACATAAGTATACTGGAACTCCAGCATATTATACTAGAATTCCAGCATAAGTACACTGGAACTCCAGCATAATATAATGGAGTTCCAGCATAAGTATACTAGAACTCCAGCATAATATATTGGAGTTCCAGCAAAGTATACTGATCCAGTATAATATGCTGGAAGTTCATACACAGCTGCTCGAATCTCCAGTAGATTATGCTGGAACTTTCCGCGTGTTGGAGTTCCAGCATAATATGCTAGAAGTTTATACACAGGTGCACCGAAATGCAGTATATTATGCTGGCCCGATCTTTGTTGCAATAAAATAGTGGCTATGTTTTAATGACTTGGCAAACGCTGGCTATTTTTGAATGACTAGTCCGAAAACTGGCTAGCCCGTACTATTTTTACGATGAATGAGCTTTGATTTGATTGGATTGAAACTTCAGTCCATAAAAGATAAATTGGACTGACGCATATATATGCCTATGGGCTTATTTGGGAGAAAATGGCACCAGGTGACAGCGGGAGAAATTCAAAAATAGCCACACTTTAAAAAATAATCAAAATTTAGCCATTTTCATATAAAGATAAATCTGACCGAAAACACTATTCAAAATCCGAATACCAGCATAAGTATACTAGAACTCAAGCATATTATACTGGAGTTCCAACATAAGTATATTGGAACTCCAGCATAATATACTAGAACTCCAGCATAAGCATACTAGAACTCCAGCATAATATACTAGAGTTCCAGCAAAGTATACCGGTCGAGTATAACATGCTGGAAGTTCATACACAGCTGCTCGAATCTCCAATATATTATGCTGGAACTTTTCGCGTGTTGGAGTTCCATCATAATATGCTGGAAGTTCATACACAGGTGCACCTAACTCCAGTATATTATGCTGGACCAGTCTCTGTTGCAGCAAAATAGTGGCTATTTTTTAATGACTTGACAACGCTGGTTATTTTTGAATGACCAGTAGGAAAACTGGCTAGCTCGTGATATTTTTACGGTGACAACACATGACAGGAATTGTCAATGTTTTAGCGTTATATTAGGTTTGCCAAAGATAGCCCCCAAATAATTGACATTATATAGCCAAATCCTAAAAAACATACTCTCTTATATGTTCTTTTCGTCGCTCACTTCTCTTCTTGTTCACTGCTTCTCTCCACCTTTCTCTCCTTGTGTTTCTTCTTCTAACTCTTCTCTTTTGCTCTCATAGTTCAGAAAAAAATCTTGCAAATTAAGCAAAAAACTCAGTGGGATGAAAATGTAAGGTTGATCTCACACCAGAGAAAATCAGAAGCAAAAACTAAGATAAAAAAAATACATTTCAACTTTTTTTTTCTTTTTTTCTTTTTGGATTGAACGAGTGAGTGTGATTGAAATTGGTTGAAAATATCTAAACGAGACCATATACAAAATTTGAGCTAGATTAGAGGTGTTTTGACTGATTTCAGGTAAAAAAAAATAGACCTAAAAATCCAACTGTGACATGTGTATATCATGTAAATTAGTGTATATCACACGCAGGTTCTTAAGGACGTCTGTTTTTATCACTTTGTATATCGTGTATATTCAACACAATTAATTTCTGGACGCTCATGTGTATCACATTGTATATAGTATATATAACACAAATTTTTATGGATATATACAGATACATATGATATACATGAGATATCACGGATATACATAGAGATATACGCGGGATACAATAAGGGATACACATGTGGAGTCGTCCTGACCTTGAGTTTTAATATGAAATGTGTTATACAAAGAAGGAAACCAAAATTTTAGTACATTTTTTTAATATACACATTATTATTATGTTATACAATGTGATATACAAATAATATAATTATTATTGTGTTATATATATTTGGATATACAGATAAAAAAATTAGAAAATTAATTAAAAAATATTTATGAGTTTTTTCCGGATACTACTAAAGGAAATGGAACCTAATTTCTAGGATGATGGTTGCTATGAGAGAAGAGAGAGCGGGTTTTAAATATTTTTTGCTATTTTTAAGAAAAATAATTTTGATGAGGCTTATTTTTAGGATGGTGGTTGAACCATTAGAAGAGAGAGAGAATAACTTTAGGCTATCATATGCCAAATCCTAAAACGTTGACTTTTTTATGACAATTGTTGGACCTAGTTGTCATGCCATGCTAAGAAATTAAAAAATAGCCAGATTTACAAGTGGTCAATCAAAAATAGTCATAGTTTCAAAAGTAATCGAAATTTAGTCACTTTTCATGTAAAGATAAATTTGAACGAAAATATTGTTCAAAATCCGAAAAATACTCCAGCATAATATATTGGAATTCCAGTATAATGTACTGGAACTCCAGTATATTTATTTCGGTCCAGCATAATATGCTGGAAGTTCATACACATATACTCGAATCTCGAGTATATTATATTGGAAATTTTCGTGTGTTGGAGTTCCAACATAATATGCTGGAAGTTCATACACAGATGCACCAAACTCCAGTATATTATGCTGGATCGATCTCTGTTGCAGCAAAATAGTGGCTATTTTTCAATGACTTGGCAAACACTGGGTATTTTTGAATGACCAGTCCGAAAACTGGCTAACTCGTGCTATTTTTGAGCTCGTAAATTAAAAGACCTTTTGGGATGCGTACATAAGAGTAAATTTGGAAATACAAAGTAAATATCTTCTTGATTATGTAAAAGAAACACTTATTTTGGATCAAAATAAAAAAGATCAAAAAGCCATTTATTGCAGACGGGAGTGAGTAATACTTTGCCTCCGCCCCTCCATATAAATCTTTTTGATGTGTATAGAAAGATTGCATCACACATTCAACTAATCTTCAAATAAGTACTAATACTATTTTTTTTACTAATATTCAATTTGTTTATTACCCCTGAGCTCAAATGGGAGGTCATCAATTGAAACAACTGAACCATTAGATTTATTGTACAAACAATAACCAATCCAAAAACATAGTTTTTGTCATCAGCTTTCATCATGTAATTGTAGCTTTCATATGGATGTATACTATAGTGATAGCAGCAGCTCCAAGTTTGGTGTCCCACCTTGAATATTGGACTACCAAATTCAACTAGGAACTTGTATTAGCTGAGGATGTCATGCCACTAAAAGTGTGTAATTGTTGAAATTAAAAAGAAGCAAATGTTGCCCTAACCAGTTGATCAGTCAAAGGTATATCAAACCCATCTACTTTCTCTTGAAAATTTATTTAAGAATTGACACATGAAACACTAAGAAATACAGTACAATAACAACTACAACTCAATTCTAAACTCAAAGTTGAGGTCTGCTGTATAAATTACTTTTCACCATATGGCATTGCACAACAGCAATAATAACATATCCATTACCTAGTATATTTTTACATGCGGGATCTGGACAAGGTAGTGTGCAGTAACAAAGGCAGAATTTCCGCTAAAGTTGTTTAAAAAATTAAAAAATTAAAACAAACTGTGGCTGACAGGAATTGAACCAGCAATCTAACAAATTTTTTGAACCCTCTTGAAAAATGACCTATGCTTTTGGGTTGTGTCAAGAAAATTCAAACCGAATTTTATGTTATACGTACAATATATTTTCGCTGAAGGAGGTTCGGGTGAACCCCCTTTCGCCCCCTAAATTCGCTCCAGTAATATGTACGCAAATATTACCCTTATTTTGTGCCGGCAGAGAGGCAAGCAGAGTCACAATGATAAAGCAAATTGAAACGGAATTATCAATAAAAGAAATCTTCTTTTCTCTTAAATTTTTTGTAGAGCTTTTGACTTTAAAAGACTTATAATTTGTGGGGGAAAATTCAGTTAAACGCACTTCTCTAACTGAAGTGACATTGGTGAGGTTGGTGGAGTTAGGGTATTTGATAAAATAGTAGATTAACAAGTTTAGTTCACCAACTAAACGATCAAATCTATTTTCAGCCATTAGGTCTTGGTTTGCGCCTTGAGATTAGTTTAGATTTTTTGATACATGCTAATGCTTACGGTACACAACTAATTCATTAACAACAATAACCCGACCCTTGTACTTGCACAAAATTAAAGAGGTGAAATTTAAAAATAGCCAGATTTACAAGTGATAATTGAAAAATAATCATAATTTTAAAAGTAATATCATAATTTAGCTAATTTTCATATAAAAGATAAATTTGAACGAAAACACTGTTTAAAATTTGGAAAATATTCCAGTATAATATACTGGAGTTCGAATTTTTTACATGTGAACATCCAACATAATATACTCGAGTTCCAGCATAATTTGCTGGAAGTTCAGACATAGGTGCTCCAATATGCAGTATATTATGCTGGAACTTTCTGTGTGCTGTAATTCCAGCATAATATGCTGGAAGTTCATACACAGGTGCACCAATCTCCAGTATATTATGCTGGAACTTTTCGTGTTGCGGCAAAATAGTGGCTATTTTTTAATGACTTTGCAAACGCTGGCTATTTTTCAATTATCAGTCCGAAAACTAGCCAGTCCGTGCTATTTTTACGAATTAAAGTTATATACACTTACAATATAAAGAATATTAAAGTATCAATGCAATTTAACCGGTTATTACTCTATTTAGAAAGTAAAACATATATGCCGATGGTCTATCGGAAACAACCTCTCTACCTTAGGGTAAAGTATGCATACACACTACCCTCCTAGATCCCACCTGTGGACAGAGGCGAATCTAGGATTTCTAGAACATGGGTGCACTGCTAAAGAAAGGAGAAAAAAATGTGTTAAGTGGGAATTGATCCCGTTTCTTTGAGTAAATAATTAAATATTGAATCAAGTACACAATTAAATCTTAATGGAGCATGGGTGCCTACACATAATATTAGACCAATTCTAAAAAATATGTACATAAAATACTTAATTTGGCGGAAGAATCATGATTTCACGTGCCCCGTAATATTGGCTATAGATCTGCCCCTGCCTGTAGGATTACACTGAATTTGTTTTTGTTATCGCTGTTAGAAAGTATGATATATGATGCTTGACATGAAAAATTATCCGTTGTTATAAGTCAATTTAACTGATAGAAAATTGTACCCTCTCAATACATATAATATAAAGTTAATTAGATATGTCGTTGGGCAAAACATGGCCTAAACTCTTTTTATTTTTGTTTTTCGATTTTCTAGGAGGGGATTAATAAACTATGGCCTCCATCCATTTCATTATGCAGAAAGCAATATGGGAAAAAAAAGGATTGAAAAGTTTGAGCTCACTTGGTCCTGTGGTTGACCAAGTCAAACTTTAACAATAACCTAGAATAGTTGCCTCCCTCAACTGAACCATTTGAGTTAAGATTATCTACAATAACTCATCAAATAGTTTAATATAAAGATCAATTACTGCAAGTAACTATTAATAAATATACGTTGTTCATACCAAAAGAAATAACAAAACTTAGATTATTGAATTTTCCTGCATCCAATTTCATACACTATAGCATGTTTAGCCAAATTTCTAGGAAGTCGTCTTTCTTTTTCCGTTTTTTTTTTTTTTTGGAAAAAAATAATGTATTTAGACTCTAGAGTTTCAAAATAAGCAATTTTAGGAAGCTTGGCCGCCAAATTATGGATTAGGAAGGTCAAAGCATTCGTAAATCTGCATTCAACGTGTGGGAGAAGAAGATTGAACTTTATAACAAGTTATACTATACATATATACAAGATATATGCATAATTTTGCGACGAATAAATGTGAAAATGATGGTTTACTTATATATAGTTCAGAAATCAAACAATTAATGGGGTGGCTGGGGTCGGGCAGAAGCAGTGTGACTTTAGTATTACATTAATAGCGTAAAAAATATTTTACAATATTAATGCAATTTTACCGATTATAGCATATCATTGATTTATTTATCATGTAATTGTATTAGTGAAAAATGGACTCGCCACATGAGTTTATTAAATGGCGACACGTGTTAGTAAAGTTACGAGAAAGGTGAAGAATGACATGTAAAGGTGATATGTGAAACATCCTCGGGACCAAACATACTCGTACCGCACCTGTTAGTCTCGGAATTGATCATCACAGAATAGCCCCGGATCAGGTAGCGAGAATAGTTTATAATTACAAATGAAGAAAGAATCAAATTATATGGGATTTATCATCATTACTCCATCAGTTACAAATATAACGTACAATAAATACAATAAATGATTGTAACGGTCAGAACAAGGCAATCAATTATGAAATTGATTCAACGGGTACAAGATTGACCATACACGCATGCGATTTACTCAACAGGCGCGGGATTTACTCAGCAGTCACGAAATTAACTCATCATTTATGGAATTAACTCATAGTTACGGAATTAACTCATCAGTAATGGAATTTCAGCTTTTACACGGCTGTTACAAGTCTTCCAAATGTAACGAAAGGATTGAGTACATGCTCATAATGGACCCATAATTCAAGGAGAATAGTTACTTAGATTTAGCCCTATAAATAGACATACTTTTATCACCATCAAGGAAATCTAATTCTTTTCTTTACAATTTTATACCTTGTAATTCATAGCATTGATAATCGGCTTAATGTATGCATATTTTAATATAAATCGCCTCACATTTTGCTCATGTCTCGATGATTTGAGATGTTTAATATGATGATTTGTGCTAAATTTTGGTATTTCTATGTGTATGAATCATTTGGATGCAATTCAGGACGAAATGGCGCGAATTGGAGCGAAATCAGGACAAAAAAGGCAAAAACTGACTTTTGAGGGCCACAGCCAGCGTGGGGCGCTGGCTGTGGCGCAGTTTCCAGCAGCTAAAATTTTTGAGTGCCAGGGCCAGCGCCCCACGCTGCCCTGGACGCTCAACACGTGAATATGTCATATTTTGACTAGGACTCGGTTATTTCGACCTCTAGACGCCTTTAACTCATATAAAAGCCAATCTAAACCTAATTTGAAGTGGGGAATGTGACTTTTAGAGGAGAACAAAAGTACGAAACACTCGGAGGAGAACATTTTTGAGAGGAAAACACAAGCACAGAGCCGCCGTGAAGGACATAATTCATCTTTTGTTCCACCAAATTTAGTAATTCTTATGTTTCTTTGTATGATTTGTTGTTTGGCTACCATGTCTATGGGGAGCTAAACTTCACGTTCTAGGGTTGTGGTTCTTTCATGACTATTGTTATTCGGATATTGATTTCTTGATTTATCATATTGGTTTATTTATTCAATCTTGCGCTTAATTATTTGATTGCTTGATCACCAATTGAATACTATCTACGAATCTAGATTTGAACTCGAAAGTGGGAATTCCAGATTGCATATAGGATTGAGTAGAGCAAGTTCTTGAACCTGGGCATCGGGGAACGGATTCGCGGTTAGGATAGATATATACCTAATTGCCTTGCTAGGTTGATTTACAGGAATTATAAATGCATTCTTGCTAGTTATAATTCCATAGACATATAGGCATTAGGTTAGCTTGAATAGGCGAGTAAGAACTCGAAAGATTCTTATGAGCAATATTAACCTTGTCAACCAATAAACTAGATAAATTAATCAGTCAATTCAATTGAAGAATACAATACGATTGTTAGATAGCCCATAACCCTAGATCATTTTCATCGCATTGATAACATATGATATCCTTTTGTTCAGAGTTCACTATTTATTTATTTTTATTTTAATTAGATTAGAAACAAATACTTCTAAGTTTAATTCTTTTTTAGATAGTTAAGATAGTCTAATTTAGTTAATAGTTAATCACAAGTCCTCGTAGGTTCGACATCCGACTTTTAGTTCATTTATTACTTGACGACCGCGTATACTTGCTCCCAAGTTGGCCATAGTTCGGCCCTTCAAGCTCTGTTCGACTCATCATCCTATCAAGGATTATTTAATAAGAATTATTTCTTCTCTGTTTTATTTTTATATTGTCTGCCATTGAATTTATTTTTCACTTCTCTATCACGTTGTATTAACGAAAATTTGTGGCCCATCACATAAAATTTATTACTTTAACCTTAAAATTCATTTTTTTGGGTTAAACATTAATATGTCATGTTTAGTATGCAGAACTATCTATTATTATAAGTCAAATTTTATAATCTTATAATATAAGAAGATTTTTACTACTAGTGCACAGAACATAAACTCGTGAAAATTTGAAAGACACACCAAATGATTAGGGTCTCAATAGATGACTCAATATAAGGAGTCAAAACAAATAACGAACAAAAGAGTGTTCATAATTAGCGGACATAATTGAACATCAACTTCACATTTTCCAAAATTCTTATGGCAAACATCCTTTTCATCTACCAAGCTATGAAAATAAAAATTCTTTGAAACTGCTATAGATATCACTAATTTTCAGTTTAAAAAAGTCTTTATTCTCAAATGTCAATCCAAGATCTCAAAAATTCTTAGAAAAATATTTATTCTTAGATTGGAAGTCGAATTACAAGAGAATAGTCAACATACATCTTATAGTCGAATAAAGCGGAAATATTTATAATTGGACTTGTTCGTTCGTACATCATAGAAGTGTAAGAATTGCGGGGCACCTTATCTGGTCGCCCCCATTTAACTTATATCCGTTTTTTTTTAAACTTTTAATTTGTATTCACTTTTTAAATAACTTCAGCTCCTCTTTCCCTCGCTGAGCTGAAGTTCGCCAGTTATAAAGATAAAACTTCAGCATATGGGGCTGAAGTTCCCCAGTTACAAAGACAAAGTTTCCCAGTTACAAACTTCAGCTCTAAAGTTGAAGTTCCCAAGTTATGAAGACAACACCTTCAGCATACGGGGCTGAAGTTCCCCAATTACAAAGACAAAACTTTAGCTCAAGAGAACTTCAGCTCTAAAGCTGAATTTTTGTCTTTGTAAACTGGGGAACTTCAGCCCCGTATGCTGAAGTTGTTGTCTTTAAAACTTCGGAACTTCAGCCCCGTATGCTGAAGTTCCCCATTTAGAAAAGACAAAACTTCAGATCTAGAGCTGAAGTTCCCTAGTGTAACTGGGGGAACTTCAGCCCGTATGCTGAAGTTTTTGTCTTTATAACTGGGGAACTTCAGCCCCGTATGCTGAAGTTCCCCATTTACAATGACAAAAACTTCAGCTCTAGAGCTGAAGTTCCCCAGTGTAACTGGGGGAACTTCAGCCCGTATGCTGAAGTTTTTGTCTTTATAACTGGGGAACTTCAGCATACGGAGATGAAGTTCCCCATTTACAAAGACAAAAACTTCAGCTCTAGAGCTGAAGTTCCCCATTTACTAGAGCTCTAGAGCTGAAGTTCGCGAGCTACTTCAGGCCCGTCTACTAGAATGCTGAAGTTTTGCGTGATTGCCTTTGCTACTTCAGTCCCGCATGCTGAAGTTATGCGCAAAAGCGGGTACGGATGCAATTTTTTTTACAAAGCGGGTATAAGTTAAAACGTGGCACAAAAAGTGAGTACGAATGCAAAAGCCCCAAAAAAGTTAAACATACGCCTCATTTGAGTTATTATTGCATAGTATATATATATATTTTCACAAAACTCAAAAATTTAAATATTGGGAATTTCTAATTTAGACCTCTATTAATATTGAGAAAGGGCCTCACACACGGGACCAATGACGAAGATAGAAATTTTTTTAAGGTTATTCAAATTTAAAAGAAGTAAAAAAAAAATTCCGACAAAGGGTATTCAATATGTGTTGTATACCTCTAAAATGTAATATTTTACCTATATACACAATGTAATTTTTCGACGAAGGATGATCTGACCACCTTTATGATCATGTGGCTTCGCCACTGACGAGTACACTAGTTTATCCAGCTAGATACTAGTTTATCCGACGGATATACGAATATTTAATATGAAGAAAAGACTCAGTATAAAAAGTCGGAATGAAAACTTTTACCTTTATTTCATATGGATTAGTGCATATCTATTTGAACAGGAGTGGACAATGAGAAGACGTAATTGAGCAAATGATGCGAAATTAATTTAATGTAATGTCTCTTCATTGACTTGCTTTTTAAAGAAATTTTAATTTCCTCTCAGGTGATATTAACATCTTAAATTTTATGTTGGATTGAATTTATGTTATATAAATTGAAGCGGGGGAATACATTTCATTTAGAGTTACTTTCAATAATTATATGGTAATTATCTAATTTGTTGGATACATAAAACAATTCACTAGTTTTATTTTCACGATTCACACACATTTCTAATTATTGTTTTGTCGTTTTTGTTTTATTTTTATTCTTTTTTGTTGATTTTCCAAGTAAATAAAGGGCTGACTCTGGTTTCTAAAGGAAGCAAAAGCTAATTTATGCGGGCATTATGCGCCATTATCATTGGTTAATGCACATGTTTAAAACTGATTTATCAAAGTGAAACAAAATCATGAATTTGAATTCTAAAACACTCAATTTGTTTTTCACTTTAATTAATGCTTTAATGTTTTTCAATAGCGTTTTCATACGTTATGCTGAAAAATAATCCTTTGCTTCTGCTTAATGCCTAAATTCCATTTTCGAGTGTTAAATTCGCCGGGAATACTTAGAGCATGTTTGGACATACGAAATTTTTTCCTTTTTCTCCAAAATATTTTTACTTTTTTTCGAAATCAGCATTTTCAATTTTCACTTGAAGATGCATTTTAAAAGTTTTCGAAAATTTAAAAAACTCCAAAAAATTATTTTTCAAAATTTTCACTCACAAAACTTCCAAAATAGTATTCATGTCCAAACACAGCTCCAATTTTCAAATACCATTTTCACTTGAAATTTTTTTCACCTATTTAGAAATTTTAGAATTCTTATGTCCAAACGTCCACTTACTAAATGTACTCTCATCGGCCATATTACTTGTCAATTGTCATATTTGCCAAAAAATAGTTGTTCCAAAATGCTTGTCGTTTCAGAAAACAAAAAAAATTTAATGATATATTTTTTTGTTTTGTTTTTACCTTTAGTATTAATAGAGTGAGCATTTACTGAAGAAAAGATAAACGTGGTAAAAGAACAAACTGTTAGAATATGTGGGTTATTAGATATTGGTTAAATGTGTAAGTGTGTTTTGGGCCTGGCCTAGTTTTATTTATTCTTTAGCCAAATTTGTACAGATAAAATTCTTTCGTTTTTACCGGGTCACTATAAATAGTGAGGCCCATTTTATGTAATAAGACACTTTTCATTTTTGATAGAATACATAATAGAAAATGCTCTCTGGAAGCTTTTGTTCTTCAGTCGATATGGTGTGCAACCCTAAATCATAATCTTCTTCCCTCTTTCGTTTTCTTCACGTTTACATGGTATCAGCGACGAGATCCGTCTAAATCTCGTGCTGAAACCTCGATTGATCCTACCCTCGAGGTCTCTCATCACTTTTTTGCTATGGACTTCATCTGATTCTGATTTTTGGTGTTCGTTGTCTGGATTTGATCTTCCGTTCAATTTTTTCTTCAATACTGGATTCAACTACCCACTCCAATGTATCAGAGCAATAGATTTTGATTTCAGATGATGTTGAGGATTTCGACTGAAATTAAGGCTTATTCATTTTTTATCTTCCATGGCGGCGAGTGGTATTGAAGTTTTCTCTGTTAATTGAAGGCCGTAGCTCTTTCCGGTCGCGAAAGAGATTGGTAACATCGACTTCATTCTTCTTCACATTTTCATTTTTTGTCCGCATGATCTAGATTCTCTGTGTATTTAGTTGTGAATGTGATAACATGTCAAACGAAACTCCTGTTACATCCTCAACGCCTACAATTTCTCTCACTGCTTTCCACGAGGATGACTATACTCATCCATGTCATCCTCTCTATGTGCATCCAACAGATGTTTTGGGGAACTCGTTAGTATCCACCCCCTTTGATGGAACAAGATATGGTAGCTGGAAGCGTAATATGCTTGTTGCACTCTCAATTAGAAACAAATTAGACTTTATAAATGGAATTCTCAAAAGCCTTCACCTACTTCACCTCTTGCCAGACAATGGCATAGGTGTAATGACCTTGTCATCTCCTGGTTGGTAAACTCCTTGTCTAAGGAAATATCGCGAAGTGTGGAATATTCAGAGTTTGCTAGGGAAATTTGGAATGAGTTAGAAAAGAGATATGGTAAGGCTGACGGTGTTAGAGTTTTTGAACTTAAGAAATAGTTAGCACACATTTCCCAGGGATCTCTCGACATAGCCTCATATTTTAACAAAATCAAACAGTTATGGGATGAAATAGCTTCCATATATGCTGGCCGAACTAGGATGTGTTCTTGTGGGGCTAAGTCTGTAGAAGATGAGGAACAGAGGGCGTATCAGTTTTTAATGGGTTTAAATGATACATATGTCCAAACTAAGAGTAATATTCTGATGATGAAGCCTCTTCCTTCAGTTGGGGCTGTGTATAGTATTCAATTATCTGATGAGAAGCAGAGGAATGTATCAGTTGGAACTCAATTTCCTTCCATCTCTGCTTCATTTAATGTTGGGGTTTCTAGACAGAGTTATTCTTCTAAGGTGAATTTTGAACAATCTAAACCAAATGTCACTTGTAAATATTGTAAGAAACCTGGTCATACCATAGACAAGCGCTACAAGCTACATGGTTATCCCCAAAATTTCAAGTTCACCAAATCTCCCAATCTTAGAAAGACAGCTGCACATGTTGAGCTTACCAGCCTACCTGAATTTGGGACTGGTGAGATATAAACTCAGCATGGTACTCTTCCATAGTCTGAAGATATGTCTGTCATTCCTGGGTTTACCAAGGATCAGTATTCTCAATTGATGATGTTACTTCAACAATCACATTTGTCTCCTTCTCCATCTACTTCAAACTTAATGGGGTCAGCCAATTTTGCTGGTGAGTTAATTCCTCCTGGTGTATCTTATGGTGCATGTATGCTAACTAAAGTGGATGGTATAATGTGGATCATAGACTCTGGGGCTTCTGACCATATGACTTCCACCAAGAACTTACTCTTTAATGTCCAAACCTTACCTGTCCCATATCTTGTTTCTCTTTCAAATGGATATAAAGTCAAAGTTATCAATATTGGATCGATAGCTTTATTGCTTGACTTAATATTGCACAATTAACTTTATGTTCCTAATTTTCAGTATAATCTAATTTCTGTCAACAAGTTACTCTCTCATTGGGATGACATTGTACAGTTTACCAAGGCTGCTTGTACTTTTACAGGGCCCTTCAGTGAGGAAGTCAGTGGTACTTGGTAAGCTGGACAATGGACTCTACAAGATGTTTCAGTCTGCCATTGATCATATTTCACATTCTTCTTCTTTTGCACATCATGTTATTTCAGACGTTTCAAATGTTTCTGTCTCTAACTCTTCTGTTCTTGCTACTCTAACTGATGAATGCTCCTCTATAAATACCATATCAGCTATTGATAATATGAATAAAGCTGATGTTCTTTGGCATTACAGACTTGGCCACATTCCTTTCTCTAAACTGAAAACTATATCTGCTATAAATTGTAAATTTCCTCTTAAACAATCATTCAGTTGTCCTATATGCCCATTAGCTAGGCAAACAAGACTTCTTTTCCCTGATAGTAGCAAACAACCCACTCAACCTTTTTAATTAATTCACATAGAAATTGGGGACCTTATCACACACCTACTCATAATGGTTCCAAATATTTCTTGACCATTGTTGATGATTTCTCAAGGGCCACTTGGACCCATCTTATGGGAGCCAAGAGTAATGCTTTTGATTTACTCAAGTCCTTCATTGCAATGGTTAAAACTCAATTCCATACTAGGGTTCAAGTTGTCAGAAGTGATAATGCTTTAGAATTGGGCTCTAGTAGTTCAAGTTCTCTTTTCTTTTCTGAAAAAGGAATTCAACATCAAACTTCTTGTCCACATACCCCTCAACAAAATGGAGTGGTGAAAAGGAAGCATAGACATTTGCTTGAAACTGCAAGAGCTCTATTATTTCAGTCTCATCTTCCCATTAGATTCTAGGGAGATTGCCTTCTCACTGCCACCTACTTGATAAATAGGTTTCCCTCTCCTCTTCTTAATCACAAAAGTCCCTATGAACTGTTATATGGTTCTGTTCCCTCCTATTCTCATCTTAAAGCATTTCGTTGTTTATGTTACTCCATTATAACTAAGTTGCCCAAGGACAAATTTTCTCCCAGATCCATTCCATGTGTGTTTGTAGGCTACCCATTTGCTATGAAAGATTATAAACTTTATAGTCTTTCTTCCAAAAGTTGTTTTATCTCTAGAGATGTCATTTTCCTGGAACATATTTTTCCTTTTTTTAAAGCTTCCAATCAGTCTACTCACACTCTTCCCTCTCCTTTATCTTCCCACTTTGATGTTGATTGTTCTGTTTTTTCTTCATATTCACCTACCTCTCCTTCCAATCCTCAATCTCCTGTTTTACCTTCTGATCCTGTTTCTTCTTCACCTCCGATTTCACCTCCTAGTATTTCACCTCATGCTACTTCATCTCTTGATAATTCAGTTCCTCTTCCTTCTTCTTCTCAACCTGTTTTGAGAAGATCCTCTAGACCACATAACCCTCCTAGTTATCTTAATAGCTATGTTTGTCAGTCCTTGTCCTCCAATTCCATCTCAATACCCTCTAATAGTCAATTGCATATCCCAGAGCCTAATTTTGATTCACAGACAGTAACAATTCTTGAATGGCAGGATGCTACGAAAAAGGAATTTGAGGCTGGCACTTGGAAAATTGTTGCCTTGCCACATGGCAAGAAGCCCATTGGATGTAAATAGGTCTACAAAGTAAAATATAAGGTTGATGGTAGTGTCGAAAGGTACAAAGCTAGGTTGGTGGTCAGGGGTGATACCCAAGTAGAAGGGGTTGACTTTCATGAGACATTTTCTCCTGTTATCAATATGTCCACTATTAAGACCTTAATTGCTGTGGCAATCAAGCAACATTGGTCCTTGTTCCAGCTTGATGTCAATAATGCTTTCTTGCATAGTGATCTTGATGAAGAGGTCTTCATGAAACTCCCCCCTGGTCTTTCTGTTTCTGCCTCTACCTCTTCTTCTCCACCTTTGGTTTGCAAGCTCCAGAAATCCCTTTATGGGTTGAGGCAAGCTTTCAGACAATGGTATGCTAAGCTATCTCAAGCTCTTTCTTCTAGAGGTTACGTGCATTCTCTCAATGATTATTCTATTTTCACTAAGGGGTCTTGAGATTCCTTGGTTATCCTGGCTGTTTATGTAGATGATGTAATCGTAACTGGTAATGACCTGACAGAAATTTCTGAGTTGAAATGTTTTCTCCATGATCAATTTAAAATAAAGGATTAGGGTTTCCTCAACTATTTCCTTGGTATTGAAGTCCTTCATACTCCTTCTAGAGTTCTGTTGCATCAAAAGAAATTTATCCATGATCTTTTGGATGAGTTTCACTCCCTTGAGGTTTCTTCTGTCACCTGCCGTCTTGAGTTAAATGTGAAGTTAAAAGCCAAAGAAGGTGTTATTTTATTCAAACCTGAAGACTATAGAAGTCTGATAGGCAAGCTGAATTTCTTGACCCATACCAGACCAGACCTCAACTTTGTTGTCCAGCATTTGTATCAGTTCATGCAGCAGCCTTGCCTCCCGCATATGAAGGTTGCACTTCACCTTCTCCGATATCTCAAGGGTTCTGCTGCTTCAGGGATATTTTACAACAATGATCTTGATATGTCGTTGCAGGTGTTTTCTGATAGTGATTGGGCATCTTGCCCTGATAGTAGGAGATCAGTTACTTGCTTATGTGTTTTCCTTGGTGGTAGTTTGGTGGGTTGGAAGTCTAAAAAGCAACCTGTGGTCTCTCTCTCCTCGGTAGAAGCTGAGTACAGGTCTATGAGCAGGGCAGTGGCTGACTTAACTTGGTTGTCCAAATTATTATCTGATTTTGGTGTCTCTATTTATTCTCTTGTACCTGTGTTTTGCGACAGCCAGGCTGCCCTTCATATTGCTAAAAATCTTGTCTTTCGTGAGAGGACAAAGCACATAGAATTGAATTGCCATTTTGTACGTGCCAAGCTTGGAGATGGGCTAATTTCTCTTGTGCACACTTCCAGTGCCTCTCAAACTGCTGATATACTCACCAAGATTTTGCCTGGTCCTGCTCATCATCTACACTCTCGCAAGTTGGGAGTTTTGTCACCCTCCAACTTGAGGGGTCTGTTAGAATAAGTGGATTATTAGATGCTGGCTAAATGTGTAAGTGTGTTTTGGCCTGGCCTAGTTTTGTTTATTCTTTAGCCATATTTGTACAGATCAATTTTTTTTTTTTCTTTTCGCGAGACACATTAGTAAAATATAAATTTTTTTCTTTATTTTAAATGGCCTTACCTCTTAAAGACTAAATGGGAATATTAGTGCTGCATTTTTATTTCTATATTTGCACGGGGAATTGGGTTGCTGCATTTCCACATCAAAAAGGGATTTTCTTTCCACAAAATCTAGATGATAGTTACTTTTGTTTTCTTTTGACTTAAACCAAACAGTGTAGGAATAGGAATAGTTGAACAGAAAGACACTTATGGATAAGTTAAATAGTACTCATTCTGGTCCCTAATAAGTGATTAGTTTACCTTTTTATTTTGATGTAAAATAAGTGTTTATTTATATAATTAAGAAAAAATTTAATTTATTTTTTCAAAATTATTCTTATATACGCATTCTTAAAAATCTTTTAACCCTCTCATTAAATTATTAAAATTAAATAGCAACAACTGAAAAGTCATTCAAAGACTCGAGAACAACTACTCCAGTTTGTTTTCTCAAATACGTTCTTAAAATTTTAGCAAAAGTTTCAAGTTTTATTATGAATAATGTAGTGACTTGAGAAGAGAAGTAAGTGCTACTGTAACTATACTGTAATATTTAATTAAGGGTAGTTTTGTCACATTAATTATTTTTGTCTAGAATTTATTATTTCCTCAGTTCACTTTTACTTGACAAGCATACTAAAAATAGATTTTTATTTTTACTTGTCACTTTACGCATATCTAGAGAAAACAAATTTTTTTTCTTGTTATGCTCACAATATTTATTACTTATTCAAATCATTTTCTCAAATCTAATAAAATATGCATCAATTAATATGAGTATCATAGTAAATTATGCACTTCACTTATTATTTCTTATGGGGCGTGAAAAGTCAAAACGTGCCAAGTAAAAGTGAACGGAGGGAGTATTTCCTTAATGAGTGTGCCCAAGACAAATTGGTCACTTATTGCGAACCGGAGGAAATAGTGGATAAAAATTTAGTATCGCCTTATCCTTTTTTTGGTTACTAATTTTGGGATAAGTTATCGCATGACAAAAAATAAAATCAGAATAACTTATAACTATATAATTAATCTCAAATGATAAAATAATATCAGAATAACTAATTTCGGCTAAATTAATCCTAGTATAACTAATAACTAATCAACAAAAAGTTAAAAACGTCAGTGTGTCATGCAAAACTATACATACAAAAAGTTGACTTGGTTACGTTTTGTTTTTGAGAATCCAAACAAGAGTATGTTCAAGATTAGGGTCTTAATTACCAAATAAGTACGCAGTCAAGAACATAAAATTGATTATGACTGTATTTTGTATATCATTGAGTCAATTCATTAATGATTAACGTTTAGATAAACTTCACATATGTTTAAGTTATATATATTGATAATTTAATTTTTTTTACACTATTAAAATATTTAAATTACATATAATTACCTAATAATTGACACGATCGTGTAAATAATTTTGCATTCATTCTACTTGCATGCCACAACAAGTCCAATGATAATGGTTAATCATTAGGTAACTATTAACTTAATTAACACTCCTCATCCCTTCATGCACTTTGAGATTGTCTATGTGAAAAATGATTTATGCATATAGTTGTTTTAAATCTTAGCTTGGAAGAGATTGTTAATCAATACTTCACAATATGAGATTGGTTTTATCATTAATGTGGCACAACTACCAGAATGAACTCGAGATCATTCTCCTTATAATATTGGATCTGTTTATGACATGCTGCAGCAACAACAACAAGATACACAATAACATCTCACTAATGGGTCTGAGAGGATAGGTTCAAGGTTAAGTTTTAATGATGACAATAATACCTTATGTTATATGTGCATGACAAACAAAAAGGAAAGAAATGAAGATGCTCAGCAAGATTGCTACTGGAATCGAATTTGCAAATAAGGAAAGCATGAAAATGTTGTTACTACAATCAAGGGAAGCAAGATTGCTACTGAACTAGAAATGGCAAGTACGGAAAGAAGGAAGATGATGTTACTACAATTAAGGGAAGCAGATTGAATCGTCCTCAATCACGGAAACTTAGACTGCAATCATGGATTCTCCAAATCTCAGCAATCCCTCGATCGTGGCGTAAACAACTCCTCAAATCAAGTTGTGACAAATAATGTCACAATCGAATCTGGGCTCTTCAAAGAGCAAGATTCGAAGAGGCACCCCTTGGGTCAAATCCCTCTATCAAAGATCTTGTGCCTCTAATTTCGCTGAAGATTCAGCGGCTCTTTTCTCTCTTATAAGAAGATTGACTGTTCAAGAAGATGACTATGCAACTATACAAACTGTATTCAAATCTGTCTACTTCTTAGTTCAAACGCTATAATTCTTAGTTAACAGTGTCTCAAAAGATAAAGAGATCTAGAATACAAAAGAAAGTTGTGTCAACTAATTAGAACTCAAGTGGTGATACTGTATGTTGGTGGTGAACGCGATAAAACTATCAATATTGTAACTTTGTTCAAAGATCTTAAGGGAACCCTTGTGACCCAAGGGAAACTGGATGTAAGTACAACAACGGTACCGAACCAGTATAAATCGTTGTGTGTTTAATCATTTCTCTTTACTGCTTTCTTTCATTATGTTAATTTCTCTTTTATGAATAGTTGGTTGTGTTGGATGATTGATGGGTAGTTTGAAGGACGAATGC